>JAJHUR010084054.1:6869-24306 GCA_027495735.1 Lutjanus campechanus | reverse complement strand
AGAGCTCAGAGAGAGGAGAGGGAGAAGGAAGGTGGAGGGAGGGACAACAGAGAGGAGGACAAACGTAAAGCCAGACACCAGGTTTTAGTTTGAGATTTAAGTCCATCCCAAACAATACTTCTGTGGCACATGTTTCACAAATATTTGATAATGGTTTCCTTTCAGCAAATGTATTTGAGACAATATGACAAGACCGCACAATTGTATACCAGTAAATCTTTCATAAATCATCTCAATGATGTTTCCTGCTTCAGATGTTATTTAACTAATGAATTTGTTTCTTTTGATTCACGTGCATCATGAGGCTGAGGTTATCAACCCTTTCTGCAGTGCGAGATTTGAAGGAAAAAAACACAACAAAAACATCAAAAACTTTTTTTCTCTCTTAACACAGTAATTAGACCTAAACTCTGACATCCAACAGTGAGGCTGAAGGTTACTGAGCCTTATCAATCCGGTTTTTGGGTGGGACCTCCTCTCCGTGGATCTCTGATCCACAACTCTGCATTCTATTCAGTAGGAAAGAACCACTTCTCTTCTCAATCACTGTCAACCATAGTAATCAATCAATAGGCAGCCATGATGACATTAAGCATAGTAATGTCATCATGGCTGCTTGCCTTTTATTTGTGACTTTTTGTGCATTTTTGGCACAAATAATGACTGTTTGGTGCTGTTTCATATGACAATACCAGTTATTATTGTTTAAAACACCAAAACTGAGATTTAATGGCCCAAAACAAACACCTGTTGCTGTATTGTTAAGATGCAAAATGGTACTAGGAGGTGAAATACTTTAATATAATAATTATTTGAATGCATCACCAGGTAACCAGGTAATTTAACCCAACAAAGATCAAAATCAGGCCTTTTATGGCAGAGTTATCTTTGTTTGTCTGGTCAAATTAACAACTGTAATCTCATCATAACGCTGCTGAGAGTCGTCGTCCCACAGTTTGACTGTTCGTCCTCCTGACGCCTCACGTCTGTGTCAACTTCTGTCTTCTTAAAGGTTTTTTTTTTGTTTTTAACTTATTGGTAGTGCATCACAGCTCACAGCAGCTTTTAGACATTTTTCTGTTGTTTGCTAGCAGACAGAAAGTGACCAGAGACACCATCACACAATAAAAGTCAACGGAGAGCCATGGATTGTTTTCCCATCCGGTGTGGGCGGGGCTTAAATGTGCTCTGTCTCTATAGCACTGATCTATGAAAAACAGGAAATATAAACCCTGCCCTTTTGAAATGTTTTGCTGCCCAAGCTAAAAAAAAAATAATGACATATATTTTGCTGTTGGATACTTCTGGGGGGAGTTATGACAGAACATTTTAATCTGGTGGAAAGCTGAGTGGCAGCAGGGACATTTGTAATAAAACAATCTGTTTTTAAATTTGTCAACTCTTCCACTGCTTTTCACTCAGTTTTGCACTGTTAAATTGAAAATGCACATAAAACAGGTGTTTGAAAATGTATCACAATATTTAGATGTAGCAATAATGTAGGTCTGGGATGAGATTTTGACATAAAATGGACTTTATTAAAAAATGTAATTGATTTTGTGGCATTTTGTGGGTAAATTTAATAGAGGCAAAGATTTGTTGTAGATTGTCATTCATGCATTTACCTTCACATGGTTAAATAAAATTTCATTGAACTTAATAAAATTGAATCAGATCATTAAAATGCCTTTGAAGGGGACGAGTGGAGAAGAATCTGTTGGCTCGTTTGTGAATGTTGAAAATTAGCGAGAACCAGCCTCATTCTGCTGTACATGTGCTGCTCGAGGTGGGACTCTCCCGCTTGTACATTCACACACAAATACACACACACACACACACACACACACACACACACACACACGTTGTAGAGGAGGAGAAGACAAATAACAGAGGCCAGACACTTTGACCTCGCTGCCTGGCTGGAGAGTAATTTCACTTCTCCTGGGGATGGGAGAGGAATAAAGAGAAAGAGAGGGAGAGAGAAGCAGAGAGGCATATATCTGGGTGGTTTAGCTTATAAATGAACACTTCTGCTCAGTGATAAAACGATTGTCCTCTCCTGGTCGCTCTGTGTGTGCATGTGTGTGTGTTTGAGAGACTGTTTGTGTAAATGAATCTGCTTACTTGTGTAGAAATGCATGCTAGTGTGCATGTTTCAGATTTCAGCGGCCTGTTCCTACATGTATGAAAGCGTTACTTTGTGAAGTCTGCATACTTGTATTTATCTGCTGGGTTACTCGTGTTTGTGTTTACAGTCTCACAATAATCTGGTTACGGCAGAAGCATCAGTTTGACTCAGATGTTTACATGGGAAACTTACAGAACTGTGTGTAGAATAGCCACCAGGGGATCAGCAAATGGCAACTGCAGAGAGGCACAACACACACACACACACACACACACACACACACACACACACTTTCTGTCAGTCATACTTTTCAGTAAAAGGAACACCCTTTTGGAATGTACTACCAACAGAAATAAAAACCCAAACTGATGTGAAAAACTAAAACAAAACCTAACCTGCGAGCACAGATCACCGATTTCTGTTCATGCATTTCACATTTTATTATCTACTTCATTTTAATAATAAATTCTTGTTTTTATGTCATGACCTTTTAATATAGAAAAGCTGAACCAGGAACAGGGGTTGCAAATTAGCTCCAGCTAGAAACCCTACATGCAATACATCTGTACCTTGTTATTATAACCTGCTACAATGTTTCCCACATTTTCTACTGACAAACTAATACATTTAAAAAAATATTTTCACGATTCATTGTTTAATCTATAAAATGTCAAAAAATGTTGAAAAATGCTTGTAAAGGTGATTATTTTTCAGTCTAGAACCTGAAGACCTTATGTATTCACTGTCATAAATGACAAAGAAAAGCAGCAAATTTTCACGTTTAAGAAGCTGGAAACTGCAAATGTTTGATATTTTTACTTGAAACATGACTGAAACGATTATTAAAGTCGAATCAATCGACCAATTGTTGCAGCCTTATTGTAAATTTTGACTGCATATGAAAATGGACGACATGGCAGCTCCCCAACAGAGAATCCCAATCACCCCCGGTGGCTGGCTGCAGAATAGGTCATAAACCCCGCCCCCTCAATGTTAGTGAAAAAGGTGTAAAGATGTTGGGGTTTTTTTGTTTGTTTGTATTTTAGGTAGTTCGTATCATGTTGATATATATGTCCAAATCATTTTCCTGATCAGTTTGGTTTTAATTCTGTACAGTGGGAGTCTATGATTAGTACAACTTGATCTTAAGTGTTCATTGGATGAGAAGACTGACAGATGAGATTATTGATCGCTGATGGTGACCTCGTGATGGTAACAGTCTGACCATGGAAGGTCACATGATTCAGAACATCTTGCATCAGAGGTGTTTTTACAGGAAGCAAGATGTATATTTTCTTTTCTCCGTGTTCAGTGAGAACGTGTTCATGTTCTGCTGTTCAGACAGCAGATGAAGGATCCTGTTTTTGATTTTATTTGATGTAAATGAGTCTAAATTAAAGCTGCAGGGTGTTGTGAGGATGAGGTTACACTAAGTATACCTGGTAGTCCAATGTAATATATGGAAATTATATTTTAGAACACTTTCCTCACGATTATGAAATATATTTTAGAGCGGAGTTATGAGCAACATATGGAGGTTTTCATTCACCGTTTGCAATTACATTCAAAGCAGCCTGTCTGCTCCTCCACTCTGCATGGAGAGGTGATTTATCTGTGCGCTTCTATTCATTTTGAATCAGACCGGTGACGCCGGGCTCCCTCAGCACTTTGACAACTGGTACAGCAGAGAGCCAGCAGAGACTCGAGCAGCAGCAGCAGCTCCTGGAGGAGCGCAGGCACATGAATAATCACCCAGACGCTGCTAGATAGCTCCGCTCTCCTTGGGCCTTCCAGCAGATGCTATGCTAACAAATGGGAGCAGTCAAACCAGAGCTAATGGGAAAAAAGTTTCCCGTTTTCACCCCAAAAAACACTGCACAGGTCCCTCGCATGCACACAAACACACACAAACACTGTCAGCAGCTGCGATTAAGGCGGTAAACAGAGTGTGCTGTAAACACCAGACCCTGATGATGTTCATGTGAGTATAAGAGGGTTTCCACCGGTCCTTAAAGAGTCAAAACCATCTGAATTTTAGGCATTAAAGTGTCTTATTGTGTAACATTTACTGGGATTTCTTGGCAGAATATGGTTGACATAGAATATAATAATGTTGTTGTTACCTTAGAATCAGACCTTTGTATCTGCAGGGGGAGCAGGTCTATTTCCATGGAGGCTGCCATGTTGCATCGCCACGTTTTTATAATACCCCAGAACAGACTATTCTAACTGTCCTTTCATCTTTTGCCCGGGTTTTGTGGCCTCCAGAGGTTCTCTTTCACTAAATGCCACTAAATCCTACACACTGGTCCTTTAAAATGTCTTAAATGTGATTTTGAAAGGTCTTAAATATTGATTGAAATTGAAATCAGTTGAGAAATGTAAACATAATTGTGCTCTTTATGCAGAAACGCAGCTCCCTCTATTTACATTAGGATAGGGTTAGGGTTAGGAACCAATATGGCAGCAATGTTGACCCATCGCAGCTGTCAGTGCATGATCTGTTCCAGCTGCGTGATCTGTTCCTGCACATGGGCATGGACAGCTACCTATGTCAATACGACTTGGACAAATCACATAGTTTGCTGTTATTAGCCTATTAGCCAGCCGCCCGATCCGTTCTGCATGGGCAGCAAGATATAGCACTGCAAAATCTTCATGAACAACACAATAGGTAGTTATCCAAGATGACGGCTCTCGTGCACATGTGCAGGAACAGATCATTAAACAACAACAAATCGTGAGCTGATAGCAGCAACGGGTAGAAGCAGCTGATGCACCATCTCCGTATCTACGTCTATGGTAACAACTATAAAATGAAACCATCATAGAACCAATAACCTTTATTGCAACATTTCATTTAGTGCTCGGTTGCAGCCTGTTGAAAATAACAAACTTGAAGCCTGCTGCACCTTGTGCAAGAAAACACTCAAACCAGTACTGATTTATTTTCATCATATGCATCATCACTGTGATCCACTGCACACTCATTTTAACTTTTAACAGTTTAGTTGACTGCTCATGCTTAAGGTGAATTCATTCACTTATATTATACTTCTGGGACTTTTACATGGAATAGGTCTTAAATTTTGTTCAAAATTGTATTAAATCCAATTGTTTTAACCTGCAGAAACTCTGTAATCACTGCTGAGAACAGTTAGTTTAAACCTCTTTCACATGCAGATCAGCTTGTCATGAGGCAGATTGACATTAATCCCCTCCTGGTTCCCAGAGGATGAACCCTTTTGATTTTAATGGCTGTGTGATCTTCCGTCTACCACCAGCCTCAGGCTCTGAGAGTAAATAAATCATCAGTATGTTGTTTGTTCTGTCCATCACTTTGTGCACTGACCATTACAACTTCTACATATTACACACAGGCCTGTATTTGAGAGCTCAGCCTCTGGTTGATCTCAGAATCACCAGGAGCTCCTTTTCTTGCAGTTCTTCTTCTCATTTTCCTCCATTTTCCCTTCGGTCTTTGTAAGTTTATGAAGTTGATTCATAAAATGGATGAGTGTGAATTTCCTTAACTAAAGTTAGAAACTGTTCAACTCACCCAAAAGTGAAGTGAATTGGCATCTTTTCTTACCCACTCACATCTTTCCATTGACTTTGAATGCAATCAAGCTGTTTCTGAAATATCGTGACAATCTAAAGGTGCATTTAGACTGAATGCTAGCAAACATTTTCTCACTTTATTTGAATGTCTTTTGCAGTATGTCTTATTTCACCACAAATGGCTGATGTGCCAACTGTCAGACTTTTGATTTAGATATCTCAAAACACACACCATCTGTCTGTGTGTGTCTGTGTCACAGTGTCGACAGATTTCCAGTCAACCTGAATCTGGTGTCGGGTGGGTCTGATATGAAAGATGGCTGCGAGAGGGAGGTCGGGAATCAGAGAATATTTTCACATCTAACTTGGTGAATGAAGGGTTTGTTTTGACTAGACCAAAGTTGATAATTGTTGGAACAGTAGAAAGATGTACCAAGACAGTTTTGATAAGTTTTATTTTGTTATACATTTTGTATTTATATGTAAGATAAAAATGACTCTTTGTGTCAGTGAAGTTATAATACAGATATAACGGCTGTTTCTGGTGAAGCAAAAAGGGTCTTAAGCTTTATTAAATGGTCTAACTCTGTAGGGACGATAACTGAGCCTGTCAGTAGCAAAAACACTTTTAGTGGACGTATTTTGATGATGATTTTATTATGTTGCAGCCTGTTTCATGGCTGCCAGCTGAGGCAATCCACTGGGCAGATGCCAAAAAATTTTTCCCCCTATTAGTCATTTAGACCCCAAAGTATGCCCATATCAATGCTGCGCCATCACTCAGAACATCTCATTGCAGTATGCTGTTGCATGTTTACACTTTCCTGTCACTCAGCATTTTGTCACATGTTTCATATTTACTTGCCTCCAGGGGCATTTTGATCTGCAACTGTTGACAACGCCCCCCAGGAAATCGAAAATAAGATAAGATCTACTCTATTGTCCCAGACAGGATTGTAAAGAAGTACATCTGGACAGTACAACAAAACACAATAACAGATACTGTACATACGACCATATAAAAAAAACTTTCAAATAACGAATGAAATCATAGTTTATACTGAATATAACACTTCCTTGGTAAGAAATGAGCAAGTTGTTGAGTAAAGTGATGGACACAGGCAGGAAGAGAAACTTAAAGTGGTTTTTCTTACTTTTTCTGGCTGAAAATCTTCTGCTTGCAGGTAATAGTTCATATTCTGAGTATAGAGAATGAAGCGAGAGGTTCCAGACTAATTTGAATTTGCAAATTGGTCTGGTGATGCCAGGCGGGGAGATTTTGGTTGAACCTGAAAGTGTAGGGGCAGAAGAAACTTGAGAAAGAGGAAATATTCCTTCCTTTTGAAATTGATCCTCTACATTCATTATGTTTCAAAAAACGTTAAAACATTTTACATTTCAACTTGTTGTAGACACTTGAGGCAAATCTATGTCCCAGCAAGTCTATAAAATCAGTATCTGGACATCAGATGTCAGTGCAGAGATATAACAAAAAATCTGATTATTGTTAATTTAGTGTGATTACATCTGAACCCTCCAAAGCTACTAAATCCTGCATAAACTCTGCGTCTCCAAAGTCAGCTTCAGAAACATCTGGACCAACAGTTTACGGAGGAATACCCTGGCATGTAGCTGGAGTCTGGGTGGGAAATTATCACCACTGTTTGACTGGTAAATTTGTCTGCTCTGCCTGCTTGCCAGCTCAGCCTCTTTGGCAGGTAACCAACACCACTTTACAGTTATTTTCTGCTTTAAAAAATGTGTTGTTGAAACCACTGTGCAGGCCGCTAGACACCAGAAGTCACCTCCCTCCTCTGTCTGGGGTCATAAAAATACCCGCAATTCAGCTATAAACTGTTACAAAATTATAGAAATGAGATAAATTACAGATATAAATTATATACAAGGTTTTCGTGGGTCATCAAATACTCGATTTGATTGGATTAGGCTGATTGATAGCCTCTCCCCTCAGCACTGAATGTGTTTTTGAATGCGTCTGCAGTGGCAAAACCCAGTTCAGTCATTACCCCCATCTCCCTTATCAGCACAAGGGGAATAAACACAAATCTAATAGAAATTCATTACACAGACCCATATCCACACACACACACTCACACACACACACAGAGCCAACTAGTTTATTAGATTAATAGGCTATGAATGGCTAATACGAATTACCCCCCTCTCTTGTTAACGAGACGCGGAGCAATTTGTATAATTATGTCTGTGGAAGGGAAGAATTCCTGTGTCTAAGCATATTTTTAGACAGCCGAGCTTTCTGAAGGCTTTTGATTACGTATTTACTTTGGGGTTTTCAGCTTCGTGCTCTTTCTCTCAGAAGTCGTTTTTGAATAATTCATCGCTTTGTTCCAGAGCGGAATAATTTGTGTTGAGATTTATGAGCAATTGCTTTGGGGTGGGCTGATTTTACTCTTTTTTAAATGATCACAGAACGTGTTTTGTCAGAGTCGGGTGTCAGTGTGTCTCTTTTCAAACGGAGGCCTGAGTCGAGACGGCGCTCTCAGAGAGGACACGGGATTTTCAACACGTCTTTGTAAAGAGTTTGGTGCCAAAACGAGATACACAACAACTGAAAAAAACATAACCTCTACTCCCACAGGGTTCCAGAGCACAAAATAAAACATTTCACACACTTTAAATGATAATAGAACTATCCTATTTCAACAACAACACACTTCAACTTCTGCCTGGACAGGCCCTCACATTAGACTTTCTGAAAAGAGGAAATGTAAGCCATTAAAGCATGTTTCAGAAATTTCCTAAAAATTACTGTCAGCAGCATGAAACAAGACATAATTAGACAGATTGCTCCACCAGTATCAGGAAAATGACACTTGCTTCAAGGATTTTTTGAAACTTATTGATTTAAGACTCAGTAATTGCCTAAATGAGTTGTTAAGATGATGTTTTCAGAAGTGTATTAAGTGGTGAATATCCACACAAGTTATGGAAGGAATCTATTCGTTTTTTTTATGTATAAACATATATATATATATATATATATATACATATGTATATATTATACAGAGCTGAGGTGAGCTATGAAGGGGTCGAGACGAGGGATGAAGGGGTCAAAGTGGGGGATGAAGAGGTCAAGGTAAGGGATGAAGGGGTCAAAGTGAGAGATGAAGTGGTCAAAGTGAGGGATGAAGTGGTCAAGGTGAGGGATGAAGTGGTCAAAGTGAGGGATGAAGTGGTCAAGGTGAGGGATGAAGTGGTCAAAGTGAGGGATGAAGTGGTCAAAGTGAGGGATGAAGTGGTCAAGGTGAGGGATGAAGGGATCAAAGTGGGGGATGAGAGGTCAAGATAAGGGATGAAGTGGTCAAGGTGAGGGATGAAGTGGTCAAGGTGAGGGATGAAGTGGTCAAAGTGAGGGATGAAGTGGTCAAGGTGAGGGATGAAGGGATCAAAGTGGGGGATGAGAGGTCAAGATAAGGGATGAAGTGGTCAAGGTGAGGGATGAAGTGGTCAAGGTGAGGGATGAGAGGTTTGATGTGTGAAATATAGATATATATGAAGATGTTAAAGATCAGCTTTACACTAATTAAGAGAATAAATGCCTCAAGATTGTTTCGCCATCAATCAGAAACACATGTATTTCCACAGCTGGGGCAGTCACAGTTATCCATTACCTACACCCTCTTAAGTGTAGTGCAGTGACAATGTGCAGCAGTGTTTTTGTCACAGTGAGGTTGCAGTGTTTGTCAACATAAGGTCTGTACTGAGTCTAAAGTCTATACAATATAAAACCAATCCTGGAATTCATTGGTTAACATCTGAGAACAATTTAGTCCCTAGGGGAAACGGTCAGTGTTTCTGGGTTTCCAGTGTAGCCTTTGAATATCTATATAATGTCTATCCAGGTCAAGACTTCCTCTTTTATATGCTGCTCACTTTTTAGAGTTGGATTAGTAACTTTAGACACAAGGCTTGAAGAGAGACCACATTTAGGCTAACGTCTATAAACAGATAATCTGCATTTGAATGCAGATACATTTAAAAAGCTCACAAAAAGCTAAATCATCGTTGACAATAGCCGATGGGTTCCAAGATTGAATTTTGGCCACTGCGTTCTGCCTCTTTTGCTCTCCAGACAGACTGTTTACCTTCATGCAACCCAAGCCCACTCAAATGTGATTTATCAATACTACTCAGATTACAAATCAAGTACCAGCAGAAATGATAATGCTCCAGATACCAAAATCTTCTCCCTTGCCGACAGATATCTGCATTGATACACTGATACACCTTTTGCCATTGTACAGTTAAGACAAGAAACAGCAAAAGGTTTGACATGCAGCCGAGTTAAAACCTTGGACATTCTGGATTCATGGTTTGTGCTTAAGCAGCTGAGCTGGTAGTATTCCTTTTTATTCTTGCTGGATAATTTCAAACACTTTTTTTCTGTCTGTATTTCCTCTTGTCTGCAGGTTCCTGGAAACTTTCTGGAACCGGGTCTGGTAGACCTCCACCAAATCAGTCCTGTCCCTGCTGGTCCAGTAGCACCGCCGCCAGATGACTCCTGGGAATGGGATGAAACAGATATGACAATCACAGAACCAGAGCCACAAGAAGTACGAGAACCCGACCTTACGCACAACCTCCCCACAGAACCAAATCTGCCTTCGGACGGCGTTCTATACAGTGGGAATCAACCCAACAGGGTCCTCACAGATGAACCAGCCTCTCAGGGTCTTGAGATGATGTCCAGAATGAGAGATGGATCCTCATCAGAGGTTCAGCCCAATGTGACGTCGCAAACTCTTCCTCCTAACAACAATAACAACATCTACCAGGTGTACAGCCTTCATACTGTTGAACTATTCAAACAGCCTCCATTTCCTCACGCTTCCTCCTTGCTGCACAAAACCAAATCAGGAAAACGGAAACAGCACCTCCTCCTGAAGAGCCTTAGCAAGGACTCCTCATTCTCCTCCATCGAATCCCTTCCAGACCTCCTTGGAGGTTTGGTGTCAGACAGCCGAGGAGGAGATAGGATAGTTGGATGTCGTGACGGGGAGAGAGAGAGGGAGGGTGGCAGAGGAAGTGGCCAGTCAGTGAGCAGTCGACGGTCAGAGAGCGAGAGCGGGATAGTTAGTGATACAGGAGAAACGACAGCAAACTCTGAAATCCAGGGAGAGGAAGAGGATCAGGGGGAAGAGGAGGAGGAGGAGGACAGTGAGCGGAGGAAGGATGAAACCGTAGATGGAAGTCATTTGAACCTGCACAAACACAGTGTCACCAGGTGCAACCAAAGAAGTAAGGCAGAGAAGAATAGAAAGGAGAACGGATGTAGGAGGGAAGAAATCAGAAGAAACAAAGAAGAGGAGAAAAGGAAAAGGCACAGAAGGGGAGGAGGTGAGGCGGTTGAGATCCTAATCAACGGGCGTGGAATCCTGACTCCCGCTGACTCAGACTCTGACTTTGAGGTAGGAGGACTCAGTGTCAAGTCCTCCAAGCCCTTTATGACCCACAGTGACATCACAGAGTTCAAAGTTGACCAGTTTAACGGTTTGGAGACTCCTCCTGCTCTGAGCCGCAGGGCATCGAGTCCAGTACTATCTCAGGGCTCCTCTCTGGAGTCCCTTCTGGCTCTGGGTGTGGAATTATTTCCCTCCAAAGATGTGCTGCATCGTAGCGCCTCTCTGGAGAGCTGCCTTGCTCCATGTCGTAGTGCAGAAGGGGATACCGGAGGCAGCCTGGCCAGCCTGGGGGAGCTGGACCTGGGGCAGAGTGGAGAAGTTGATGGAGGTGAAACAGGAAAGCAGAAGAGCAATGAAAATGTGCAAGGAGAACCATCCTCAGGGGAGCTGAGCCGAAGAACTCTTGATCTCCTGAAACGCCTTGAGAACATCCAGAGTCCTCTGGCGGCAAAGATGACCCGCAGTGTTTCTGACATGACGCTTCGGAGCAGCTCCCCGCAGGGGAACAGACTCCCTGCCTCACCTTCCCTTGGTGGTCGACATGCTCCCCTTTCCGGACTTCCAGGCTCTTCACGGAAAGGACCCCCATCCCTGATCAACGAAAGTTCAGCGACAGCATCACTAACAGAGCTGAGCAGCACCGAGGACTCGTCTCTGGGGTCGGAAGATTTTGCTATGCTCAGAAATCAGCGCCACTGTTTCCTGGATCCAGCCATGGCAGCCAATGCCAACTCAAGCTCTTACAGGAAACGCTGCCACGGGAACAACCGAGGAGGTCAAGGGATGGATGAAGCAGATGCAGCAAGTTTGAGCCTAGTGGTGAACGTCTCTTGCACGTCAGCATGCACAGATGAAGACGAGGACGATAGTGACCTTCTGTCTTCCTCCACGCTCACGCTCACTGAGGAGGAGCTCGGCATTCGGGACGGAGAGGATGAAGAAGAGGAGAGGTTGAGTGGTGGCTCCTCTGGTAACGAGGATGATGAGGATGATGATGAAGAGGAGATGGAAGGGTCTTATGTCCTGGGGCTGGAGTACATGAAGAGGGAGCTGCAGACTTGGATCAGATCTCCTCGAACCTCATCTTCCTCCTCGAAAACAGAGGCAGGCCTCCGGGACGAGCTGCAGTGTGGAACCAACCTGCCGTCCACCTTCAGTTCCCCCTCACAGAACAACGAGCAGCACTGTTTTCTGAACCGCACATCTGCAAAATTAATGGAAAACAACACTAACAGTGTCAACAACAAAACAAAGAGAGATCATAAAGAAAAGCAAGAAGAGGAGGAAAACCGGAGGAATGCAACAAGAAGCTACATCAGCCAGTTTGTAGACGACGTAGAAAACGGAAATGTGGACCAGAGCTGCTTAAAAGGGAAAGACGAGGACGACGAACTCCTCCGAGAGGAGTCGAGCGTGTTCACAAAGAAAGGAGAATCACTGAGGGAAACGTACGTGTTCACCAAAACCGGGGAGACAGTTCAGGATGTCAGCGACTTGATTGCGAAAACAGAATCAAACTCAACAAAGCAGCTTCCTTCATCACCCTCCTGTGAGCTCCTCCCCTTCCTGTCCAAACGTGCTTCCTCTTTAGTGGGACAGCTGAGAGGGGAGCTGCCTTGTCACAGCTCTTCTGTCCCATCGCCTCCTTCACTCTCGCCCGTTGAGGACTGCAGATCCCACGATGCCTTGCACAACGGCAGCAGGCCAGCAGCCGGGGGACGGAAGGCCATCACCATTCAGGAAAAGTTCAAGTTTTCGTCTTTTGTGACGGAGGAGACGAAGAGGGAAGTGAGAGACAAAGAGTCATCCCTGCCTCCCAAAAGGAGGCACGCTTCTCACTCCTCCTGCTGCAACCACCTTCCCTCCCCGTCCTCCCTCCCTCCACGCAGTGTGGACGAGGGCAAGAAGGAGAATGTGCATAACTTTGTGATGGAGATTATTGACATGACCTCACTGGCACGGAAGAGCAAAGAGAATCAGTCTGAAGAGCCAAACCAGACCGATAACAACGGGTCCGTCGCGGACCAAGGCCCTGCATCACTGACACAGATCAGAGACAAGGTACGGAATTAATGCTAAAAATTACAAACTCCAGTTTGAAAATATGGTGCAATAATCAGGCGATAATGGATTTCATTACCAAGAAACCACATGCAAATTGTTAAAAACCTAATTAAACATAAATTAAAATAACGCAACAGTTGAAGTCCTGTTTGACCTCGTATATTTTGTACATTTTTGAGGACAAATGAATCCAAAAGTAGCAAAAAAGTTATTTCAGTTAACTGTTCACTGAGTTGAATTAATTCAATAAATCGCATCACAGATCATAACTTTTAGGATGTAATGACGATTTTTTTTCAGTATCTCCTGCAAGTGAAGTAATCTAAAAGCTAATCAGCTTTCAGCGTTCATTTTACTTCTGAAAAGAAAAAATAAATCAGGCAAAGAACTTCTCTCCTCTTGTTAGTGTAAAATATAAATACATAGTTTTTTTGCATTTTTTTTGCTTTTTCAAAACTCTTCACACATACACATGCACAAATACAACCAAACACTTTATAAACTTCTCAGCATTATTGTGTACCCAAACAACGATGTCCTATGTAGACTGTCAGACAAATATCAATCAATTATTTCTAGATTGACAAAAATCACTAACAACAATGCATCTTAATGTTTTTCAGTTTCTTTTATGTTTTGGCCATATTTAGACAACAGTTGGTAAAGATGTGCACAATGGAGAGTAAATGCACAGTTTTGGAGATGGTTGAGTTTGTGTGAGAAAAGATTTCATGAAATTAAATGTATTTTGTGCAAAAGCAATAAAAAGTGATCCACAGTTTAGTCCATGTTAGCTTCTGCTGAGCTGACTGAACTCATATAAAGTCGTGACCGAGCAAAACAAAAAGCTGTAATAGGCTAAGTAACACTCGATGGTTTCTTGGGTGGTTTGGTGGTTGTGTTAGGTTTGTTAAAATACAAATATTAATCAAAAATATACATGTACATAATCCAAATTATAAAAAAAAAAACATATATCCAAAATAAGGACACAAATCCAAGGCAGTACAAGTTAATTATGTATTACACCAAAAAGTTTAAATGAAGTAAAAACAAAAACAAACTATAAATCACATGACACAAAAATAAGATGTTATGGATAAAATTAAAACAGTATGCAGGAGTTATATAAAAGTTTGTCTTAATCATTTCCTTATATTATCTTATAGTCCTGAATTTGAATCTGAATGTCGTTATTCAAACCAAATTTGGTCAAATCAGTTTTAATGCGACGCTCAAACTGTCTCAGAGGCCTTTACAATCTGTAACACTGACTGTTTTTGAGTCAGATAACAAAAAAACTTACAACAAGTCAAACCAACAAAAACATCTCTCCAAACTTTCTCCCTCCTCCTCCTTCAGGTCCTCGAACACTCCCACCGGCCTCTCCACCTGCGTAAGGGAGACTTCTACTCCTACCTGTCTCTCTCCTCCCATGACAGCGACTGTGGCGAGGTCAGCCAGTGCTCCGAGGACAAGAGCTCCACTCCGGTGCCCTACAGCATCCCGACGTACGTCACGCCGACACAAGGCCTCCACAGCCCGAGCCCCGAGCTGTTCACGAGCACCAGGCAACAAATATCGCCCTCCAACTCGCCTCCGTCTTCCAAACAGTCCAAGAACAACTTCTGCGCCCTTGATTTGAAGTCTGCCGAAACTAACGGGGCTGCGACCGGTGAGGAGGCGACTAACCCCGCGCTATCCCTGCCCCCGAGCCCTGACATCAGGGATGAGGAGACCCTGTTTGCACCCTGTACGGAGGAGGTTTACCTGGGCCCGCCGCTCTGCTACAGCATGGTGCTCACCAAGAAACCACGACGGCTCTTAACGAAGGAAAATTTGGAGCATTTGTCCTCCCTCGACCCTGGCTATGAACTGAACAACAGTCTACATTACTTGCCTGATAGTCATCAATATTTGTCTCAAGAGGAGCCTGGTTCCAAACCAGGTGATAGTCTGAGCTACCTGTCCCCCTCAAAGGAGTCTATGTTGGACAAAAACCAGGATCACCTGTATTTCCAGGCATCCAGTCCCACAGAGGAGACACGGCGCTCCTTCTCTCCTCTCCTGGAGCCTTGTTACAGCTCATTCTCCACCTCCTCACCCTCAAACGGCGTCTCCGCCTCTCTCCAGGGGCCCCGCTCCAAACCAGAGGATGACAACCCTTCCTCTCCTCCTCTCATGTCCTCTGGCGCCGAGCAAGAGAAGCGAGGTGAGGACCCGTACCTCCTCTGTGATGTCGCTGGAGGAGAAGTCGCGGCCGCTGCGAGTGTCAGCGCGCCGCAGGAGGAGAGGAGTCGTAATGAGGGGCCTCCTTATCTTAATCCCCGGGCGCGTGTCGCCCCGATAGACTCCTCCGCAGCCGAATGTTTGGCAGATACTAAAACGCTTGAATCCAATATGGGCGCCGTAATGACCAAGATAAGTGTCTGCAGCTCCGCTACAAATCCCTCAAAAGAGCCAGCCGCCACCGCCACGCGTATTAATCCCAAAATTAACTGCTCGGCGATGAGAGAGGCAGATAGGGAGGAGGGGGAACGGCGAGGAGAGGTGGATACTCGGCGGGTGAAGCAGGAGGAGAAGGGGAGGAGAGGGCGGAGCGGCTCGCAGCAGGAAGCGAAGACAGCGGCGGAGAAGCAGGTTAGTGTTCCACGTATTAGCCTGATCTGCTATCTCAGGACATTATACAGGGCCTTGATACTGCACTTCACCTCTCTACTCCAGGTATTAGTCCGAGCCGAGCCCCTCAGTGGGTATGAATGTAATGAGGCCGGTGTGCGTTTCTCTCATTTCCATTTCTAAGGCCGGACGGACGTGAGAGGTGCTGATACGCGTAACCTCCCCTCTCGTCCTCCTCAGCCTCTTCCTCCTCCTCCTCCTCCTTACCCTCTCTCCATCTCCTCTACACTGCACATTCATCCTCCCATCCTCTTCTTTTTTTTCTCATCTCATTTCCTCATCCTCACTTTTCTCTTCATTTACTCTTTTCCTCATCTTCATCTGCTCCACCCATATTTCTCTTAACCTCCCTCACTTCTCATCCTCTGTTTTTCCTCATTTCCACTTGGATCTCTTCATCTTCTTTCACCCAGCTTTCTTTTTCTCCTCTTCCTCTCCTCCCTTTCTCTTTTTCTTCTTCTTCTCCTCCTCACTTGTCCTCACTCTTTCCAGTCTCTCTCCATTTGCCCCCCCTCCCCCATCCTCTTATCTTCCTCTCTTCCCGCACAATCTTAGAAATAAGTGTTCCTCCTGAAGGATTAATGTTCTACCCAGAACCATTTGCTTCTGAAGAACCCTTTTTTGAAGAAAGGGTTTGTCAAGGGTTCTTTGTACGAAGAACCTTTTTCATCCAGGGTGGGTTCTTAGAAGGTGGAACCGTTTGGGACAGAACCCCCACAGAGAGTTCTGTGTGGAACCATTCAACCATAGAAGGGTTCTCTATAGAACTTTTCATAGGGGATTCTGGGTGAATCCTTTCACGGATGATTCTAGGTGTAACCTTTTATGTTGGGTTCTAGGTAGAACTTTCTGAACGGGTTCCATGTGGAACCTTTATAAAAGATTCTACCAGGCACCAAATAGGGTTCTCCTATGGGAACAAGGTGAAGAACCCTTTATATTTCTAGTTAGTACTTTAATTCCCAAGAGTGCAGGTGTCCCTCCTTTCTCTTCACTTCTCACTCATCTTCTTTTTTCACCTCTCCCTCTTCCTCATTCCTCTTCCTCCCTCCTCCTCCTCCTCATCTTCCTCCCTCCTCCTCTGCCTCTTCCTCCCCTCTCCTCCTCCTCTTCCTCCCTCCTCCTCTGCCTCTTCCTCCCCTCTCCTTCTCCTCTTCCTCCCTCCTCCTCTGCCTCTTCCTCCCCTCTCCTTCTCCTCTTCCTCCCTCCTCCTCTGCCTCTTCCTCCCCTCTCCTCCTCCTCTTCCTCCCTCCTCCTCTGCCTCTTCCTCCCTCCTCCTCTGCCTCTTCCTCCCTCTCCTCCTCCTCTTCCTCCCCTCTCCTCCTCCTTCTCTTCCTCCCCTCTCCTCCTCCTCTTCCTCCCTCCTCCTCTGCCTCTTCCTCCCCTCTCCTCCTCCTCTTCCTCCCTCCTCCTCTGCCTCTTCCTCCCCTCTCCTCCTCCTCTTCCTCCCTCCTCCTCTGCCTCTTCCTCCCCTCTCCTTCTCCTCTTCCTCCCTCCACCTCAGCCTCTTCCTCCCCTCTCCTCCTCCTCTTCCTCCCCTCTCCTCCTCCTCCTGTCTCTA
>JAJHUR010084053.1:0-27483 GCA_027495735.1 Lutjanus campechanus | reverse complement strand
TAAATTACTGAATTGCATTTTATTGGAATGTAGTTGTTTATCATGCTATTTTTGAATAAATTACCTATTTTTCCACTTTTTAAAAAATTCTATTTTTATTCTAAGACTTTTTAAAATTTCTTCAAAAGTCACTTGCCTGTGCTGGCGGACATCCTGTTGAGAGCTCTGTGATACAAAATGGATCTTAGCGCGCGGAAGTCAGAGCACAGGGTCAGCCAAACTGTGACAGCTCGGGGTCTAACGAGTGCGTCCCTCAAGGGCACACTGGCGAGAGCATGAGCTGTAGGTGATAATGTACTGGCTTCACATCGAGAGGCCAGTTGCCAGCTCGCAGCTTGAAAATGTATTTCTGGCTAAAGCAAAGCTACGTCAGGTTTTGGAAAGCAGCCAAGGGTCAAGCTGTAGGACTCACACCCTCTGTGATCACAACATGCTGATTTCTCCTCGTGGAAATGACAATCAATATGTTTAATGATGCAGAATAGGAGAATCACATGTAAAGTTGGCTCATATGTTGCTGAGGGTTTTATTTAGGTGGATATTCTCTCGCACCTTATTTTACAGTAAGCAGTATTAAATTAGAAAAAAACTAGAAATAATATGGTATTATAAAATATTATAAATATTTATCTACCTCTACAATATTGTCCATTGTTTTTATGGGGAAGTGGCAGATATGTCATTTCACTTTAGTTTGCAATACAGCTCTGTTGTAATGTGTTCCTAATGACCCTCTAAGGAAGTTTAATAAGGGTCTAACAGTGGGAAACAATACACTTTGGTTTACAGAACATTTCACAATCATTTACTTTATATCTGTGAATGTACAGTATAATCACTTTATAATTCTTTTATAATATGAAAATCAGCACTGACACACTGTATACTGTATGACTCTGTATGACGACTCTCTTTGGTTCAATAAAACAAACTTCAAACTCTAGTTAACAGAACAGTTCTGCTGTTATGTGTCCCAAATTGCTCTCTAATGAAGTCTAACAAGGGTCTAATAAAGGGTCTGATACTGTTTTATAAAGAACATATTGTTTCTAGTTTTTGACTAGTTTGATACCAAGTACACCTTGCTACTTCTTTTTAATATATTGTAAATTTAAATGTGACCAGATATTCTTCCATTTGTCAGTCTGAGTTTGAGGACTGAGAACTGAGAGTGGGTAAAAATGAAAAGTGAGAATAAAAAGGTACAAAGAAGCTAATATAGCAATCTGTGATAAAAAAAATTATAGAGAAAATGAATGTTTACATCATACAGCGCAGAGTCTCCTTTGTTCTGAAAAGACAGCAGAAAGTAGGCCAGCTACAGCAAACACTTCACAATGAAGAAAAACAAGGATGGATGGAAAACAGGAAGAGGAGCACAAGTAATCTTATTCTGAGAGAAATCCTCTCAGTCCACTCTAATGGCAGTGTGGTATGATGAATGCTGATTCTAAATAGTTTAAACAGCCAGACATGCTTTGGTATCAAAAGTGGAGGAAGGAGGGAGGCAGTCGTTTCAGCCTGCAAGGAATTAATCGATTTCTGCAGTCTGTGGTGTCCACTGCTGGTCCCCCTCCTTTGTAACCCATCTGTGCACTCAAGGGTGTGATTCAGCCCCAGCAGCCAATACCTAAGTGGTGTAAACTTCACAGTATGTGTGTACATACATGAGACAGAGAGAGAGAGAGAGTGTGTGTGTGTGTCTGAAGGTAACTCTCTGAATGATAATGGATTCCCATCTTCACAGTGTGGTAGGTAAGAACTCTGATTTATTCTCCTAACCCTCCCTCCTGGTGTTTTATTACAAAAAAACGGGACACGAGAATATATTTCACGGCATTACAGAGCTGTCAAGACTGAGGCAAGTTTACATGCTAAACAAACTGTAAACATCATGTAAAAATCACTACAGCGTGTTAAGATGTAGTGCCAATTACATGCAAATGCTGGTGCCACTGTGCCTGCTGTAACACACTTAGGGTAACAGCATGGGCTCATTCTGAAAAATCACAGTGTGCCAGAGAGAGGCCCTGACATCTGATATAAATTATCCACCCTCTCATGCGCTGCCCTGAGCTCTGGGTGTACAGCAGCAGCAGCGAGGAGGAGGACATTAATATGGGTATCACAGGAGCTGCTGCTGCTCTGCTCCCTGCTCGCTGTTCATCTTAGAGGTAAATGTTAAGTTCAATGTTTCATCAGTTACAACTATAACAATGTTGTCAAGGTAAACACACTTAATATGTTAAAGCCTATCCATGATCTGAAACGTGAGATTTTTATTTTAAAATGATCCTCAGTGTTTAATGCAAATTAATGTAGACTGCAGGAGCTCAGCTGATTACATTGTTCCAGGTCTGTCACGACTGCTGTCCTGGGTGTTTCCTAATTTAAACGTTATAAAAATCGAAACTTGAAGACGCTTTATTTATTTATTGTTCATGACTACTCAAGGCCCACCTGCAGGGCCTTCATGGTCCACCAGTGGGTCATGGCCCACACTTTGGAAATCACTGCTATAGGCTATATTTTATACCTTGTTGTTTAACATATAGTGTTTGTTGAGTCTCAGAGACATCAATGCCAAACTACCTTCACCTTGGTCAGTTTATGAAAGTTATTTGATTAGTTCAGTGGCCTCATTTCTGTGCCTTTTTTCAGTTTTTTAGTTTCAGTTGTTTTTGAAATCAGAAATTGTGTTAGTGGGGTTTTCTAGTCTAGTTATAATGCAGGTGTTTTCTAAGTGGAGATTTATGCATCACTGAATTAAAGGCATAGTTAGCAATATAATCTGACGCACTTTTAGTCAGAATCACCGTATTTCTCCTCACTATCCACAAGCTGTCACTTCTGAGAGCATGCTGGAAAAAATAATCCAGTTTCACAACTTGGCTATTTCAGCTGCTTTACTGCTGCTTTAGTTTCTACGGCCGTTTCCATGACAATGCGCGTCCATGAACTTCGGGGGTAGAGCCTAGGGTGGAGTATGAAGGGAGGGGTGGGTCTGTATTTGTTCACACTTCAAATATCAACAACCTCTCTACTTGCTTTCTCCCAGATCGCTAACTGCACCTTTAAGTTGCATCACACAAACTAGTTCCTACACAGAGATAATTTGTTACTGAATATTGACACCTACTAACTGCCAGGTGTAATTTATGAACTAGCTAGCCCGTCAGCCTGTTATCCTGAAAAATGCCTGTTGTTCCAAAGGCCCAGTGCTCCAAAAATACACACTCTTCCTGCAGTTGTTAGGAGAGATATCATGCTATTTGTTTAAGTACTGGAGTGTTCCTATGATGCATGCATGTGCACGCTAAAATTGTGGCTCATTTCAGGTCATTTAAACCCTTTTCCTTTCCTTTCCTTTGTATGAACTGTTTTCTTTTTTTTAAATGACAGCCCTAAAGAATCTCGCCTGATGCTGATGGAAGGACAAACATTTGCACTCTAAAATGTTTTAAAACGTATCCTGAGGTGTTCAGGAAGTGCTAAAAGCTACATAACATTTGGGGATGCAGCAAATCTGGTTCTCTGAGCATTGCGTCTGCCCTCCACAAGGCAACTGTAGATCGATACTAACCTGCTTATCAGCTGTCTGACACCAGGCAATTACACATGTACATCAGGGATACATCAGACTGTCATTTAGATACAATCAGATAAGAAGGTATAAAGTACCACTTTGCTGCAGCACCCACACTACACACACTGTTATGTAAGCCTAAAAGGAATCATGTTTAACTGCAATTATAGCTGAAGTTGTTCATATTCAGAGGGGAAAATATAAATGAAGCTAATTATGTGTTTGATGCACAACGCATCTCAGGTCTCCTGTCCCTGAGTTGCAAGCATTAGCATTATTCATCATGCAGACAAAAACAGATTAAAGGGAAATCTACATAACAAAACCAGCTTTGTGTGACATGTCTAAATTACAACATCGCAAACAAAAAAGCTGCTGATTCATTATTTGGGCTGCTACAAGCCTCAGAAAGAGTTGTTTTTGTGCTGTGAAAGGAGAGTAATCGCTGCAAAGCAGAGCTGTATTTAGATTATTCAGTAGAAATAATCTCAGATTTCATTTGTAAATTAATCACTGGATCATATTCAAAGTATGAACGCTTGGTTTAAGAAACGACAATGACTGAAAGGGGCTTTACATGCACTTCCTTTGATGAATTACAAGTACCTTTAGGAATTTAAGTGAGCATGAGGAAGCCTCGGTGCACCCCATTATGAATGTGTCAGTCTCAGTAATATATCACTTTTCTTACTTTGTACTGCAACTTGCTTTGAGCAAAATACTTTATGACATCATCAATTATGTTACACTTGCACACCTCATAGGTCGTTCAAATGATGCATGTCACAGTAAAACTTTATCATTAAATGTATAGGACGTGAATAACAGCACACACTTGGAAAAATTACAGAACATATTTCTGAAATTTGTGAATCCTGATCTGACAAGCTCTCAATCATTACAGACCGCAAGCTAATAACAGCTGATTAATCTATTCATCTCTCACTCATTCCAACCACAAATCTCCCCTGATATCCTTTTTTCTTCTTCCTCCATCTGGTTCACCCACCATCCCTCTCCTTATCCTTGTATTTTTCTCTCATTCTACCCTCAAGCTTTAGGGATCCTTCAGAGCAGGAGTCCAATTCAGCTTTACAAGTTGGGATTACACTTTCAGCCTTGAGTGGAAAAGAGGGATGCCTGATGGAGTTTTCTGAAAGGTTGTTAAATGTCTGATTTGGAGAAGAGGAGGGAGAGGGAGTAGATGGACACAGACATAAAGAAAGCGAGAGAGGGGGGAAGTAATTCAAGGCTGAATGGTAAATTGGATGATAAGAGTCTAATGGAGGGGAACCAGTAGGAAGCGGAGAGCAGAGAGAGCAGGGACTGCTGTATCAGAGAAAACGACTGCTGATCAGCCAGTTTCACTCTGGACACCAGGACACACCGCAGTGGTTTCCAGACTTTCTGTCTGGGGATCCATATTCTTAAAACTTCTTGAAACAGACTGTAGAAACTTGCTGGTGAAAAATAACTTTAAGAACAGCCTGGTAATCATTTCAGGACAGTGGGGGAGGCTATAGTCGGAGAAGTCAGAGAAGAATAAGTAAAAGCAGCCCATAAATTAATGCAAGCAATGCCATGAGGTCTGCAGCCTCTACACTACAGTTTATATATCTTGTGCCAGTGAATTAAACCTGCTGGACTGCAGAATTGCACACACTGGAATTGCTTTATGGTTCATCACTGAGCTACAATAAAACAACCAGAGTTTCTAGCAATTCACCATGCTTAGATGGTGTCTATTCCTCTCTGATGTCACACTCAGGGAGGGAAGCTCAGATGTGGTACTGCTGTGTTACAGGTACAAGTGAAAAGACAATGGATAGTGAAAATCTGGAAGAACATCAGGCCATATTTCAAGCTAAGACAGCATCTGATAAACCATCAGGTGCCATGAGGCAATAGCTAATGTTAGCATTAGCCAGCTTCTAGCTAATGTAATCATCTGATAGTGTTACATGATACACACACTTACAAAAGGCGTAAATCAATTCTGAAATATAATACCATTTATGCCTTCACAATCATATTATGTAACACTATCAAATGGTAATGTTAGCTAGGAGGTGGATAGTGCTAACAAATGCCTGCAAATGACCCAGTTTAGCTTGAAATGTGGCTCGATGTTCCTTCAAATCTTCATCCATTATCTTTTCAGTTGTTGGTCAACCAGAAGTTGGTGACATAATAACAATTACATTTATACGACTTTTAACCTGAAATGTCCTAACAGTATTTGAGCTTCCCACCCTGAACATGAAGTCAGAAAAATGAAAAATAGCTGCTATGCAAATATGGTGAACGGAAGCTGGTGGAATTAGAGAACTGGGAGTGTGAGAGAACCTACGGCGGTCACGAAACTCACACAAAATGTGAAAAGCATGTATAGGGTTATGCATAATCGAAGGTGTGGCCGCATTGAGTGACAGGGTGGTGGCGTCACAGGTAGGTAGCTGCTTCATTTTGGCCTGTCACAGCCCCCACCCACACTCCACCCACTTTTGGATAATGAATGATAATGAATGTGTTTGTGGTTCTGCAGTTCTCACCTGCAGTCTTTGCTACAGTTCTCCTCCGTGATCCCGTCTTCATCTTCGCCCCAAAGGTCCACAGCTGAGAAAATCAGTGCCACCAGCACGGCGAAGCAGCACACCAAGGCAAAGATCACGATGCACTTCTGCTGAGACTGCAAGCAGACAAGGAGACTGACATTGATTTCCACTGCATTTCTTCTCTTCAATCGTACTGTAAAAACAAGGCCAAAGTGCCCCAACCTTGGCTCCCATTAGCTGACTGCACCCTGGCTGATTTAATGCTCAGCTCAGCAGGTCATAACACGATATAGAGGGGAATTTAACACAAACATGTGAACATATGACCTCGCAGGTTCACGCTTTCATATAAGAAACATGAGGCAGGAATGATGAGAAGAAAGGAAAGACTGAAGAGGGAGTTGAAAGCAAGGAGATAGACAGAAAAAACGAAGAGGAAACAAAGCAATCAATAGAAACAAACAGCTTATTTCTCTCCATTACCATTTTATATTTGGATAAAATTCAAATGATCCCTATACGGTTGTGAAGGAGGTAATGGTAACCATGCTCAACAAGGGCAGTGAGGATGTGAAGTAAACTTCTCTCTTCCTGTCTTTCTCTGTCTCTTTCTTTTTCTCTCATGCAGTTTTTAAAGTATGTGAGACCCGTGTATTAAACACACACTATTTTTAGCTTGAAAGCATGTTTGAAATGTGCCAAAAAAACATTTTAGTCAAATCAACTTTAACAATGAACTTTAACTTGTGAGCTGAAACAAAGGCAATCTTCAAACTGAGTTAATGTCTTACAGTGTTGTAGCCTTTTTAATATTCTTATTTATTGTATATTTGGTCAACATGATAAATTATGTTCATAGGATGGTACTAAAAATAAACAGATTCAAAAGTGGGATTTTGATCAGATTATACAGGAGGTAAATGTTACTATTATTATGTTTTTGTCCGATTTAAACGTTTCTGTCCAACAGGTTTTCTGTGGCTTGCAGCACCAATTAAGAAACTGGTAGCATTATTGCTTTGTTTTATTTGTTGTTGGCCACAAATCTTCACACCAAAATGTAGTTTTGGCTCATGTATTGACGACCAATTATGTGAAAGAAAATACAATATCTGGAACTCATCAGTCAAACAACCCCTCTGGGTGCAAAATTACTCTCCAAAATCCATTATTCTTCACAGGAAGTTGGAAAAGCTTCCTACTACCATTATTTCCTAGGGGATTTGTGGACCTTTGGAGGACACACTCAAAGATATAAATAAATATATAGGTTACAGTTGATAAATTATACATTTTTGCATTCACAGCAGATTTAAATGCACCACCTGTAATAATAAATGACCCTCAGAAGCAGCAGAGTATGAAGTCTCACCTTTCTTCTTTATATTGGGTAAAAGTTTGACAATAGGAAGGTTATTTTGCATGTCCTTCCTTCATGACCTCTTTCATAAAGCTCTGCCTTGAGTTTAATTGAAGACATTTCTACTGTATTATGTCCAACAGTGTAACACCTGGGCCTTGAGAAGGTTCACTATGTTTCACCTTCATGTCATTGACTCACTCACTCTAACCTGCAGTGTCAGCTCAGGTCATTTACATGTTTGTGCTGCTCAGGAGGTGATGAGAGGACTCTGTGAGAGGGATTTTAATTTTCTTTGTTGAGCTTGAAAACTGAGAAAAGACCTTTTTCACTAACCCGTCTCCTGCAATCACGTTTAAGTGCTGCCTACTGCATTTTGAAGGCTGTTCACCAGCAACATTTTGTCATTCAAGAAAATGTTTTATTCTTGTACCACACAAAAGTTGTGTTTGGTTAACGTTAGGGGCAAATTGGTAAAAATGTTAATAAAATAAAGTAGTCGTGTCTTGTGAGTCAGTCCAGTGAACACCAACCAAGATTTCAACATTGATTTCTAGTTGAGAACTGTTTGATATTTTGTCTGAATGTCTCTTTTCAAACAGCTAAAATATGTTTACAACATCAACACGTCTCAAAACACATATTTGTTTAATCATTCTAATAATTTGTTCAGTTGTAGATCAACAGACAGACAATATTGTTTAGCATCAAGGTATTTCTCATTTTTCACTGGTAGGTGAAATCTCATTTACATGAAAATGTAACTTCAGTGCATTTAATGTAAAAACATCATAACGGGAGAAGTTCTAAATGTTAAATAAGAAATTACACTTACTGCTGTAGCTTAATGCACATGTGTAAGTACTTAGGCATATTGTTTACAGGACGTTATATGGACGTGCGGCATTGGCATTGATCTAAATGTTAATGTTTAACCAGTGTCTTCAAATAATTGGTGAAAAAACTTTCACTTTCTAACATATTCTGAATGTCTTTTCAGCAACGACCAAAGTCATCTTTCAACAGAAAAATACTCATTGGGAGTGTTGACCTTTTAATTATTCAAGTGCTTTGAGCGCATAAACCTGAAAAATATAATAATAATAATTATGCTGTAGTTGTTATGAGAAGATGGAAAATATGCTGTCAATTTAAGTTTTGCTGATATGTTTAATATGAGCAATAAGTATTATGCTTCTTCATTATGTTGATAAAAATGTAATTTGGGTGGCATTATGGTCTTAAAAATGTATTTTCTCTTGCACATAGGTTGTATTTAAATGTCTGGTTGTTTTCAAAGCACACTGTACATTTTGACTTGTCACAACAGGGAGGACATAGGTGTAACTAATGACATTAATTATGGCTCTTCTGTATTTATTTGTCCCTAAGCCATGTCAGTGAGCCTGAAATATGAGCACATATATGGAATACACTTATTATTAATGTTATTAAATACTAATGTGTTTTCCTGCACATCAGAATATCTGCAGTGAAAGGAGATCTATTAAACATCTCTGCTGAAGAACTGAGACCTGCATATTGATTAATACTTGATACCACTATTATACTATAGTAGTCAGAGGTTTAAAGATATAAGCTGTCATGTTTTTAAGGTCATAACACAACCATTTCTTCCTATTTTAAGAATGTAAACAGTGCATTATTATCTACCACTATTAAACAATTATATACTTTATTTTGCATTTACATTTTTATTCAACCTGGACTGAAAGTGAACAACACAGTACAGTAAGTTTATCTGCTGCACATCCTCACTCATGCTTTCAATATAGTGAGATGCTGATGTAGAGTAGATCTGACCCAGTTACTGGGAAACGCCCCAACTGTTTGTAAAACAATAACAAATGTATCCCGATCCCTTTGAAATGCGCCAGAAGAGCCAAAAGTAATTATCGTTGAACAGCGAAGATCATTAGCACAGTCAGCTAACTCCCTTCATTATCCTCAGAGACAAATCTCATATCATACATCATCGACCGACAAACACAAAGCCTTATTTTATTGTGTTTATCGTAGCTAAACACATTCATGTCCATAGGTCCTCATGTGGGAATTAAATTAATCTACCAGTCAGTCAATAACGTGTCCCCAGTGGGCCAAAGAGACACTAGCGGGGATATTCAGCTTCACACTCTCGTCCTCACCCAACCATCTGTCTGAGCTGATGTCTGACATGAGAATAGAGGTTTCTATTTCTTGGCAGCGCTGCACAGTGGAATATTATACCTACTTCCTATGTACAGCCACAGTTTGCCCATCCAGCATGTTCACTTTCAATCCTCCGTGTCTCATTCTGGTGCCAGAATGATCCGAAAGGGTGACAGCAGTGTGAAGGTTACATGAATGACCTCCTGGCAACTGGTTAACATTACTGATTGGTGAAAAAATGGGAGTGAGGGAAAACAGAAACATTCATCTCTACCTCTGAACATCTGCTGCTGAACAACCCGAGGTGCTTAACAAAAGCTTGCTCAGCAAACGCTCACAGGATAAATGGAGGTTAAATCCAGTCCATCACTCATCTGCTGGACCTTATACCGGATATATGTATGAAGTAAGGACTACCTGCAGGAGAATCAAGCTTCTCATATTTCCTACCAGCTACCGCATCATGGTCGGATGTGTGTGTGCATTATGGGAGCTATATGAAGAGGTCAGACTCAAAGTGTGCTGTAGGGACGGTGTCACCTGATACCGGAGGACAGCTCGGGATCAATACACCTTCAATTACAAAGGACTGCCTCACAGTAACTGTTTAAATGTCCAAAGGCTGTCTAAATGTAATACTCACAAAAAGAGGTTTAAAAAGAATTAAAAGCCATGAGCGTCACAAACAAAAATGAAAGGGACCCTTTTTAACCCCAAAATTATTCTGATTTTTAAAAAATAATTTTCCTCTTACCTGTATTGCTGTTTTTTTTAATCATCTAGATAGTTTTGGTATCAGTTGCAGAGTTTTGGAGATATCGGCTGCAGGGATGTCTGCCTTCACTCCAGTATAATGGATCTAAATGGTGCTTGGCTTGTGGTGTTCAAAGCACCAAAAAATAAAAAGGGCTACCTTCTAATAGCTGACCACACTGTTAGTGGCATGGTGGCATGCTTTGTGCCCCCAAAATATATATTTAAAATTAATATAGATGTACGATGACTAGTCAACTATTGGCTTGAAATAACAAGTAGTCAACTAGCAAAATCTTTAGTTGGGGGCAGCCCTAAAAAAATTACATTTGAAAAATTCAACAGCAATGTTTCCTTCCAGAAAACAAGACAATCCACAGACTGTTTCATGTAGGAACTATTCTCTTTTTTACCATCAGTAGATAATGATAAGTAAGATAACTTGGCATCTCACTCCCATCCCACATGTCTATAAGCCAGCAGAAAAATATGTATTTTTTCATTTTGCTGTGAATTGTCCTTTTTATTTACCTCTATTGTAGTGGGGTGGTGGCAGAAATCTCAAAACCAGGGTACTTTAAACCTCCCACTACAAGTCTTTGTAATTTTGGTGAACTGGCCCTTTAAGAATGCATTGTGAGGTAGCTGATGGTAAAACAGTGCTGCCTATCCCTCCCAGCAAACTGACAGTCATCATCATCACTAGAGCAATAACTCTCAACTCAACACATGAATCCCTCTTGACTTTTTGGCTGTTTACAGTTCATACAGACTGACATATGCTGGAAAATTCCAATCTTCCACCAGAAGCAAAGATAGCCTTGAGTGACTTGCAAAATAAGAGTCATAAATAACATGATTTAGTGAGATTGCTTGCTGTCTGTTTTAAAAAGCTCCCCAGAGTCCATCTAAAAAAAGGGCTGTGCAAGGTGGATGGCATGGTGCCAGACACACACGCACTCAAACACAACCACACAGTCACTGTTACTGTGTCTCTCTCTCTCTGCTTGTGTTGCACTTTCTTTGCAGAGAGAGGTGAAGGCCAGGACATAGAGGGTGGGTGTTTATATCCTCAGATGAGAGGCTGAACTTTTAAACTGTCTGCCCTTCTTTCTTAAGTGCTGCCAAATCTCTTGTTTTAAGACCGCCCTTTGCCATCTGTTGAAGGATTGGCACATTATAGTCATCTACAAGTGAGATGTAGATCTGCTTTGCAGAGTTTGTGGTGATTGTCTGAAGTTGGCTCTATTTTTTTTTTTTTTTTAAACCCTAGTTTGGTTTGTGCACCTCTGTCACCATATAGCGTGCTGAAGCAAAGCAGGAGGACAGTAGAAATATTGCAGAGAGCTGCAGGTTTGTGAACATGATGCAGAATGGGCCCTGCAGCTTTGGAAGCACATTTAAGGAAATTGTAAGTGCGCCTACATAGAGAGCAGAATGAGTTCCTCCACAGTTCAGCCTGAGAAAAGTGTCAGGGGCCCAATTATCCTCTTGTGAGTGTTTCCTCTGTATCACGACATGGTGAGAACAAGGAGTCATGCTGCTCAGAGGGAAAGAGGAGTTCATATCACACCAACATCACAACAGAAGTCTGGAAGAACTGTGATCAACACGTCCCGGTCTAATTTGTCTTACTAGCGCTTGGAGTGCTGCAGATGTTGCGTGGATGTTAGGAGGACGGGTAGAGCAAAAGTTCACCACAAGCCTGGTGGCAGAGTGAGATTTTTTGGCATTTCAACAGACAGTCTTGATTTTAGTGCAGCCAGTTTCCCTCCATGCACACAGATGTTTGTGGAGAAAAGAAGAGAGAGAAAAAGAACAAGAGGGAAAGAAGGAGACATATCACAGTTGAGGGTTTTGTCATTGTATTGTATGGGGAGTGGAGCATGACACTGAATGGGTCAGGACTGACTGATAATCAAACACTGAGTCATATCAGTCAATACTGCACCGGAGATTGAGATTGAATAACTATACATTTTCAAACTGTCACTGACCTGCTGCTCTTTCACAAAATTGTCACACCGGATAATCAAACTTTCACATTGATGTTGCTCTAAGCTGTTTCTTAAATTGATAGCCTATGTTTGTTGACTGCTAGTGACTTCAGGCTTTTCATATCACACACACACACACACACACACACACACACACACACACACACACACACACACACACACACACACACGCACAGTGCTTTCAGATCATACAAACACAACTGAGCAGTCATTACACATTACATAAAAAAATGATATATTATAGCTTAAGACAGAACATTGTATTGTATTGTATTCTGTAAGTACTTCAAATAATATGGTAATACAGATGACAGATTCATTCTGCCTCAGTGTCCCATCTTTGTACTGAGTCAGTTAGGAGGACTTCATCTACATCACAAGCAACATTCTCCTTTACAAGACAACGGGGGTGAAAACTGTGCTTGATGAAGACTTGACAAAACTCCAAGAATATCACTGCAGTCAAAGTTACCTGTGGAATTTCTCCTGGTTTACTGGTTTCAGCCGTGGACCATGTAGGCATTTACTTTACTGTAAGAAATGCTGGTTACTAGTTGTAAATCTTGGTAAATACAGTTTGGCATTGTAATTGGTGCTGCTTTCTGAAGAAACACAAAAGATTTTTTTTTTTGTATTTTTTAATGTGCTTCTGTAGAAAACTGTGTGTGCAGTGTTTTGCTGAAAGTGTGATTTACATAGAATTGAAAACTGAGTGGCAGAAATTGTGCTGCAGTGTTGAAGGCTCGGTTTAGTTTCAGATTTCAGTGACTGCATTCAAAGTTCCAATTTCAGTGTGCAAACAATTGTGGAAAACAGTCATTCACATCATCATTAGAAACAAGTGTGAAGAATTTTGAGTTGTTAATTGATGACAGTTGTGTTGTAGTTGTGTTTAGCTTCTGCTGCCCATGTTAAACATTTTACAGTTGAGGTGCATCACAGTACAAAATGTGTCTTAGAGAATAAAAATGTGTGTTTAGGGCTCTGAACATCTGGTTCAGAGAATTGGAGTTTTGTGTTTTAGAAATTGTGAAAATCTGTGCAACAAGCTGTAGCGCCAACAGTTATATGGCCACAGAATGAAATATGAAATATGTGAATTCTGTAAATCTATAATTTTTCAATATATTTAGAGTTTTTGGAAAGGTTTGGATTACACAGAAACGCTGTTCAGCATTTTCCATCAGCAGTGCTGGTGAGCCTGTGACAGGTGCTATTAGCTTAAATTTTGATGTGAAGTTTGGTGGACGTAGAAACTGTCCATGCAAATATCTTAGTCACATTGAGCTAGCAAGGCAGTTTTGGGTTTACAGCTTATGTGCAGTATTTATTCATTTTGAGAAATCCTATGATCTCTAGAAAGCATTAACATGAGCGCAAGTTGCCTGCCGACTCATAAGGGACTAGAAATTGTTTCTGTTGATAGGTTGTAACTAAGGGTCAGCCTATTTGCTGAAGTAGTAAACTAGGTTTCATTACATAGGAGTTCTACTGCTGTGATTGTTTTCCAGTTAGTAAGACCCCATGAGATAACACTTTCATTTTCAGTCCTGACTGCATCATCGTTGTGTGAATAACGAAAGCACAACCTCTCATGTAATATAGCTACAAGCTAATGAGTGGTCCTTTGAGTCGGGATGCACAGACCATCATGTTTAAGGATGCTGGTGTCCTGAAGATGACAGACTTGAAAGACGAGCATTCTTTGAACACAGCGCCATTAACCAGCATCCCCACTGAGGAGGTGGTGAAGATCGTTGGATGGCGGTCAAAACTGGACCTCGACTGACAGGATAAAACCATCCTACTTTGATCAGATAATTTGGCTGCTGGCTGTGCCTTGACAACATTTATTTTAATCACAAAAGGATTTTAACAAGCCATGGGATCACCCCTTTGCCCCTCTGCAAGTGACTTGTATGAGGAACACTTGAGCTGCTCGCTCTCACATTTCCTTCTACTCCGCCTGAGACCTGTCACTGGTACAGGTACATGGCCACATCTTTTTGACACATATTTAGCATGTAACAAGAAATACAGATGAACAATTAGCAGGGATGCAAGATTAGAACTTGTTCAGTTTCAAGGGGAGACTTATGGGTTGGTAAACATTTTATATAGAATTAAAACTAAATATTTACAACCAGTCACTGACAGTTAGGTTGCTGCTTGTCCAGGCTGGGGGGTTGAAAAGATCTGAAAGTTTGCCTTTTAGGCAAATATGAGATTTGAGGCTATGTAAATGTGATTGATTTGACTTGCTAATATATGATGTGTTTACACTGAAGAGTATCGAAAGAGTGTTCAGACAGAAGACTAAGTGAATTTTTGCCTTTCACCATTTGTGCAAATCTGACCATTGGACCGATTCACTCAACATTAAACATTTTCAACTTATGTTGCCCTGGAAAAAATGTACATATATTTGTGGTTTCCATGGTAACCAAGGTAGAATCCAAAATCTCTCTTGGACCTGAACACACTAAAACATGCAGCATTGTATGTACTGAATCGGCTATATAATTAGTAAAAAATGCTCAGTTTCACAAACCTGTGTATTAAGCAGAGCTTTTAGGCTAAATTCAGGAAAAAACAGATTTTAAAAAAATAATAAAAATCATACATTTTCATGAACAGGTTCATTATGGTAATTTGTTGTTTATGCAGCCCTGTAAGATCATTAATAGGCCACCGTTTTGTTGCATATAGACACAGTTCATTCTAATTAAGTGCAACCTTGATAAGTTAAAAAAGTTAAGACACATGGAAAAACACCTTTTTAGATATTTTACTGATACATTATTTATAACTGCTTATATTGTTAGTTAGTGTAACTCCAAATAAAATTGTGCATCATTATACAAGACTGGGAGAAATTATGTTGTGTAGGATGAAAAAATAAACATGAAACATAAACACAATAAATTCCTCTTTGTATCTGATTACTAGTTTGTACTATCTGGACACTTAAGATCTCGAGTGTACTGGCCAACCTCTGTTTGGTACTGTTACTTTCTCATCTGTCCCTCCCTCTCTCTCACTCTCTCTTTGCTGCATCCATCCTCAGTTTAATCACATTTGTGATGAGCAAAGTGTCCTGAGAGAACAAACACATGTTGTCCTGTTTTTGGCTCATCCTGCAGGCAATCACACTAAGTGACAGTATGGACACGATACATCTGTAACTTTATCAGTTGGACTCACATACTATGTTATGGACACACACATGCATGTGGGATTACAACTGGACGAGTGCAGATATCTGGCAAGCAACAGATGGTGAAGCTACTGCAATGCCACCACAACTGACAGATGCATCAAGTGGAGATCTGCAACAATAAAAATGACAAACACGACAATAAAAGATACACACACACACATGTGTCAACACATCACATAAAAGGGGGTGTATGCTTCATAATGAATGAATGAATTCATTATCTTAAGTGCATGAGTACATGTCATGTATATGAACAACCAGAAATTCAGAATTTTTCGGGCTTCTCAGTGCCAGTCCAACTTAATTCCGCCAAATGTTTTGCCTAAATTTGGAGCATTATTTACCCCCCTTCCTGACAGGTTGGCATGACATGGTTGGCACTGATGGATGCCCTTGTGTCATGTGATGTCAGTGTCTTCACTAAAGCTTTAAAATAGAGCACACTCTCACTTACACTCTCACATGCACAGAACCAAACACCTGTAGTGAAGATGTTAAACACTGACTGTTTTTTTTTTTTTAAATGGGTCTGAAACAGTTCATGAATAGTTGATGAACTGTTGATGAGTTTTGTGGTTGTGTAGGTGATAAGTGTGTGACAGATACAGACACAGAGAGTGACACTCTGGTGCAGGAAATTCTACAACCTACAAGTGGTTGGATGAATAAAAACTGATATTGTTTGTTTCAGATAATATTTCTTAACTGGTGGAGTTAAATATTTGCATAGTTTAATTAATACTCCTCTGTCAGATTTCATTCCAAATGATTCTCAGTGAAGACGTCTCACTGACGACTAGCATCTCAATATACTAGGCTGAGCATGAGTGTGTGTGTGTGTGTGTGTGTGTTTAGTAAGTGCAGCTAAGCAGGAAGTGAAGCAGCCTAATACTGTATGTACATAAGTGTATACATATGTAATATGGGCTACAGTAGAAGAGTTTAAAGAAAATCCAGCCTAAAGCACTAATCCTATAGGTGGTGAGCCAAACATCAATGATGTTATGTCACAGTAAGATATTTTCAGCACAACTACAATCATCTTTTGATGGAGAAAACCTTTCATCTGTTCAAAACATCAGATGTGGATGTCAGATTTTGGTGTCAGTCCATCTGTATCACAGAACAATGGCTCCTTTATAGGTTCTGCTTTCAGCAGTCACACTTTTATCTTCAAAAAGCTGAAATACTACGCTTTCAACCAACAGCTAATCTAAACAGACCTCAATTCAAGAAAGCTACAACACATCCTAAAGTTGTGCTGCAGTATTTCCATTAGTCTTACAAGCAATAAACAAAGCAATACCTTGTGACAGCCCCATTTATGAAGTAAATGCTCCATAAAACAATGATTAATCCATATCAGGCTGTTGTATTTAATTTTTAAATGAGACCAAGACAGGTTTGTACTTGATGCAAGGGGTAAATGTCAGTCTTGCCATAGATACTGTATATATATGTCATAGGTTTTGATTGATAGTTCAGCATCACATGTCACCTGTTGAAAGCACCACCACAACAATAGACAGTTGTATTACACAGGATCAGGTCACATTACATTCTCACATTTACTTTGTAAGATACAGTAGAGTGACAGTGGTCAATAGGAGGCTATTTCTGTGCTGTGGAGATAGTTTTGCTCGATGTGTGTTTCTGAACAGGGGAAGGTTACTGAGTCAGTCCCCAACTTGTTTCATGTCGTCTTCATGTGCGTCATTTCCACTGGGTGCCATGTCCCTGCTAGGTTTTGAAGTGGCTGATTTTGTACCCATCACTTTTAAAAAAATTTTAAGTACAGCGCTTTGAAAATTATTTATTTGCACAATAATTAATCATACAGTGAGTCATAATTGGTTGAGCTTGACTCGTGGACTCTTGTGATGTTAAGTATGCAGCATCAACACAACAGGGCAGTTCAACTTCACAGTGAGGCTGACTTATTATCTTTGGCTAATGTTTTTAATGTTACTCCTGCATTTGTTTCTAATTTGTCACATTTTAGGCCAGTAATATTGGACATTATTATTTCTGGGCTGACTGACTGCACTGCTGCTTTCTACAGTAGATAATACTGACATTGTGTTGCAGCTGTGGAGGTGATGGATCACTGTTACTTGTGCTGTTGATGTTGTTTGGTGTTTTAGTATTTAGTATTTTTATATTGCCAACTCTGTAGTAGCCTAGACTATGCGCTTATGATGCACCATTATGTTTTTTATTCCAAACTGTCATAATTACTTACTACAAATCGTCCCATTACATTGACTAAAATCACGTTATGTCCCAACCACTTTTTAATACAAAGTGATGGTCCTGGTGCTCTTGATTCATATGAATACTTGCCTCTTCTTACTTCAATTGAAGGTTCCAGAATGGACAAATTCAAGGATAGTATCATGTTTTGGTGCGATCAGATGACTCAGGTCATCTTCATTCAAATTTGAATCAAATGAGAGGGCCTATATACAAGTTTTGGTGAGCAACACTGATGCACGGCTTGGAAATAGAGACATTACTATTCTAGCAATATGTCATGACCCCCAACACTACACTAGAATCAAAAATCTGAATTACTCCATGATACCAAACTGAAAAAGTAATGATCCTTAGGGGGAAAGCGTGAGACTGAGATGGGGTTAAGTGTGCATGCAGACTGTACCGTCTGTCTACATATTGTTGTGTGTATCTATGGACTGAGACTGTTGACTTTGTACTTTCAGGTGATGTATAGTGTCCATACTGCTGCTGATGTTGGCCAGCTCTACTGTGTCTCCTCCACACAAGGAAAGCACTTTTATGGTTATTCTTATGAAAGTGTCATCATTCCATTCAACATGTACCATTCTTCTTCACAGCAGGGATGTAGAGGAGGAGTCGCAGAGGAAGAGCATGATGAAACACACTTCACACGCACACCTCATAGCTGCCTGCTGCAACTGCAGTCTTGGCTTCGGCACAGAGGTTCAACATCGACTAATTTTTCACAATCAACAACACTTGTATGAAGATAAACAAATGTAATATGACTAAGCCGAGTGAATTTGAATACAATGAGAATTGCAACAAAGCAGGGAAAGCACCAAGGCAGAAAAAAATAAGCTTTTTCAGCTCCAGCTGTTGAAATTGTATTGACATTCTAATGTGGAAAAAGGAAAAGACAGATGTTTTAGACAACGCTCAAGTACGACTTTTCTCCTTTATCTTTATTTTTTTCGGCTAAAACACACATCACCTGTAACAGAAATACACTTGTAGGCATTGGAAAATGAACATGCGGGGTTTGGAGTAAAGAGCAACGGAACCTGAGATGATCGACAAATCTGGTCAGCATCTTTCAGATCAGCTGGGTGCACAGCTGTGGGTGACTACACCAGGAAGAGAGGAGGTGAGCGGATAAGAGCCATGCTACAGCTGGGACTGCTCATGGATAACGTCCGGCCAGGAAAATGAAACGGATGAAATGGGATTCAGGCTGACCAAACAATGGGAAACCAGACACTGCTGTGTCCACACAGAGAGACGTGTGGTGTGTTTTATTTTGCATGTATTATGAAGGAACTACTACTACTGTGTTGTGTAATGATAATAAGTGCCTATTAAACCGCTAGCTCATGTGATGTGTGCATAAATAATAAGTATACATTTTGTAACTGTTTGGTGTTTAAATACATGTTTTTGAAAATGTAATTTGTAAATGTGTCATGGCAGTTTGTGAAAATGTCACAAATTTAATCATAGATTTGTTCACACATACAGGATTTTTGAAAACTTTTGGTGACACTCGGCACAACTTTCAAACTACTGTATTATCCACTGTCATCCTCATTACGTGGTTTTGTTAGCAATAATAAATATGCTATGTCTGGTTGCACTTCAAAAATAAAGTAGTTTGGTTAGATTTCGGAAAAGATCATGGTTTGGCTTCAAATAACTACTTCCGTAAAACAGTCAAAAATGACTATTGGTTTCACACCGAAATCAAAGCCCAGTCTCCTCTGTGTAAGTCCTAAGTGACACTCAGACTGACCTTCTTACTCTTGTGCTTATTAGTTTGAAAGTTGTGCTGAATGACAAGGAAAAGAAAAAACACCTGACATTTCATGTCCATGTATGTGAACTGGATACTGCCGTGATACTGGGATCAAATGTTAGGACAGAAGACCTTAGCCAAGGTGTAAACATGGTGGAGAAAAGAATTGGGACATGGTGACAGTAATTTCTAATTTAACCTTATCGTCAGACTTCCTCACCAGTAAAAATAGAACTGTACAACATCCAAGGCTGAGCTCACATTCCTGACTTCGAGGCCACTGCTGCCACATTAGTATTAACCGCCAGTGTTGAAATCAGTTGTCCTTTAATGACATGGTCACCACCCTGAGTCTGGTCTGGAATCTTTATTAAATACCATTATCCACTCCATTATTCCTCTGTCTCACAAAGTGAGACAAAATGATAAAAGCAATAATGACTAAACTTGGTTGGAATTACACATTTTCCATCCTACACATTGGCTTATATGAGTTTCTAGCATTTACATCTATACACACATACAGATAATCAGTAGCTGTTTGTGTTTTGTGTCCTTGTGTGCAGTTTGTTTTTGTACAGTAGCTTTTGAATGCCAGAGGTACAGAATGAGTGACAGTAAGAGAACAATATCACATGTTGTCCAAGTAACTGCTGAGGAGGCAAGTTTTCTATGTGTGTGCATATATATGTGTGTGTGTGTGTGTGTGTGTGTGTGTGTGTGTGTCTTGATGCCTGGAGCAAAATGCTGGGAATGCAGCTCATTTTCCAATAAACTGTCTGGCTGCTCTCTCACTCCCTCTTTAGCTCTGTGTAATGAGTTGAGCCAGATTTCATAAAGTTATGCTCACCATTATACTGTGTTTACTGCCTGAGTTGGTGCCTGTGTCCTGTCTCCTCTGTGTATTTCTGTCCCTGTTTCACCTCTCTCTTTTCAGTGTATTCACTCTATTCTTATCATTCCAAGTATCACAAATAAAGAGTGAATATGCTCAAAGAAAAAAGTGATATGTTCATGTTCAGTTTACTAAGACCTTTATCAGTGATGACCGGTCAACTTCAATAGAGAAGTGAATTTATGCCTGTCCTGCTTAAAGCAAATACTTTACAATTTGGGACATGGTTTATTCGCTTTCTGGTGGAGAGTTAAATGTGCAGATTGATATCACTCTAATATCTGTACTCTAAATATGTCTTTTTTAAACAAATACTTTTTATTTGCTTATTGTTTATTTAATCCATGCACATACTTTGTCCACTGTGCTGCACACTCATATCAATTATATCAAGATAAAGAATATACCATAACATATACATCATATATAGATCCAGTATAAATATTTTTAAGTGAAAACAAACAAACAAATGAAAACACAAATTAAAAAAAAGGTTTTAGTTTAGTCGTTTCCTGTTTAATTTTGTAGGTCTCGTCTTTTGCCTTGTTTCTGAGATTTTACTGCTTTCCCCCTCCCTTTTCAATCACAGATTAAGCTTCCCTGTGTGGTGGTCTTGTTTCTGTCCCTCCTTAATTGCCAGTTTGTCTTTGTCAGTTTGTCAAGCATTCTAGCCGTTTGTCTAGGCAGTCTACTGTTTGTTTCCCACTGTCTTTTGGACTTTTTCTTTGTTGTCGGACTTCGTCTGATATTGGCAGGATTTCTTGTCAACCCCTTTTGGATCTGTTAGCCTATTTTGGACTGTTTATCTGGTTTTGGTTGTTTCTGCTTTATGTTCGTGTAAGCTTTTTTGTATGTTAACCTTTCATTATAAATCATTTGAATCACCTGCTAAGTATCGTCCTGCTATCCTGCACGACATGTGTGACAATATAGCCATCAGCTGGTTAGCTTAGTTTAGCAATAAAGCCTGGAACCAGAGGAAAACAACTAGCCTGTCTGAGGGGAACCAGCACCTCTGGAGCTTATATATTCATTGAATCCATACAAAAACTGGAAGAAGTGCAAAAACAACAATTTTCCTTGGTATTTCCCAAAACGCCAAACTATTTCTATCACAATATACCACTATACAAAATTTGTGGGTTAATCCATGTTAGAAATGCGGGATCTGAAAAGCAGCTAGTTGTATGTAAATAATGTCCGTTTACTCTATGTAGTGTAAAGTCAAGACATTTGCTCAGTCTGTTGCTAGACATTGAATTCTCTGGCTGCAGTACTTTATATGCAAGTAGGAAATCCAACTTCAGCCTTCAAAGTATCCCTTCAGACAACCATGACCAATATCACACATACTGTCTGCGCCCTCATAGAGTGACACACTTCCTTCTCTAGCCTAAAGTTTTCTCAATTAACCGCTTTCAAGGACAGACTTTGAGAAGTTTTGGTTCAAACGTTGGTCTTGAGTTAATGCAGCCAACTTCCTGTGATCAACCCCTAGACCCTGTCTGCCTGTCTGGTCATTGCATGAAGAGATGGTATCCTGACAGAGTGCTAGATGATCTGATGCTTGATTCAAATGTGGGTTAACAGAGAATTGTCCTCATCAGGTGTCATAAGTGTCATAAATCCTTTTTACTGACTATGATCAAGGTGACACTGATGTCTCACTCCAGGAGAGTGAATTGTCCCTGGATATTCATCAAAGCCAAAATGAAGGATGTTAAAGGGAAATAGAAAGATATTAAGTATGACACTTTGATTAGTTTAAGCCTTTAATGTAGAGATGTAGTGGTTTAAAATGAAAGACTGCAAAACATGTTGAGCCCTGCTTCTGAAAGGCTGAGTATGCACGCAGGTGATGGACATAAAAAGCAACGCAGACTGACAGGATAGTGGCAGGTGGAATGGACTTTGTGACTGGAATGACACTGGGACACAACAGAAAGTGTATTTGTGAATTTCTGTGTGTGCGCTCTGTTCGCACATACACGCTTCTACGCAGCCTTTGGAAGGTTTATTAGGAAGGAACAAGTTATAAGCTGAGTGTGAGATAGAAAGTCTGTGCTGTGTGACTTGTAAACACAATTTGTTTGGGTCACAGATAATATTGTGAATTTGAGTTTACATGCAAGGCTGGGATATGTGTATGTGCTGGAAGTATTATCGATTAGCATTAGGGCTTTGCAGGCTGATAAGCACTCTGTTCAGACAGAGTGCGAGGCGAATTCTAGAGGAGCCCGACTGCACACAAGGTCAATTTAGAGATGCGATTAGACGTGAATTCACTCCGGGCGGTGCACAAATTTGCAAACTTGAGAGAAAAATTCATGCTTATACTGGAGTTTTATGAATCTGTGTACAGAGAGAAGAAAAAGGGGGAAAATTGAATAACAGCTGAGTGGAGTTTGCAGTGAATTCGTTTAGAGGCTGAGTTAACACATAAAGTACACAACCCCACTGCCATGGAAACAGTCAGTACGTTCATTGCTAGCTAGCCAACAAGTCGTGTCTGTACGCTATGTTTGGGGCAAATAAACAATCAAATTTAAGTGAATAATGTGAGATAAAATTTTAGTGATTAACTTTAGTGATAGGCATTAGTAATTCACAAATGAATGAAAGTGTTAATGGTTAGCATTAATGGTCATAGTGTTAGTTACAGCTAGGGCATGTATTTTAGAGCAGCCGCCCATAAAGAGATGTCTGTAAAACTGTTGACAGGACACCTCGAACTGCAGACAAGGTCAACTATGACTGTTCTCTATATAGAGCCGAGAAAAGCGATTTAATAAATTATGATGCCATCACAATGTAAAAGAGCTGAGCAGGAACCAACTGCGAGGCCAGCGGGAGGAACACTACTATGCATATTCAGTGGGCCGCATACCATGGAAGTAAACCTCCAAACTAGAAAACCTTTGTGGTATATGTGCCAGGTGAGCAATTCTCATTGAACTGAATGGGTGCCAACTTTGAATCCAGTGTCCAGTTCCTATAATATGTCTATGGTCCTCCAGCAGTGGTCAGGTAGTGTCTGTTTATATGTTTTGAGGAGTGGCTTTGGAAGGAGGCCCTGGGTGAGGGGATGAGATTTTTTTTTTGGTTGGTTGGTTAGTTTCAAAATCAGTAAAATATCTGGTTCAGGAAGACCAACACAAGCAGTTTGATGTTCTTTTACAGCTGTTTACTGTCACTTGTAAACAGAGTTTATGTATTTGGGATTTGTTATTGTCTAAAATATGTTTTGCACACGTAACTTCTGTTAATGTGTTACACTAGTTTGGAAATATCGTAGCCTGTGAGCACTGAGATGAATAATTATCACTTTGGTTTTTTTTCCCCCCTTTCGGTACAACATTTTACACAAAACTGCACTTTGCCATGCATAACATGGACAGTTTCAAGACATTTCACCATCCATCATTGCTTCATGGAGGCAGCATATTGTAAGACAGTTTTCTTTTGTCGCCTACCCTCCATCTAGCTTCACATGCTACCAAACACAGTATATGTCTGTTTGATTTGTTGCTGGCAGATTTTTCTTTTCCTTCTGATTTTTTGGATTTTTTTCACCAAGATTAGTCAGTGGCTGTACTTTTTTGTACTGTACTTTTTCACTCTGGAACCCTAATAAATATCGAGAAGAAAGACAGAGGAGAAATGTAATTTACCTGGTTCTCTTTTGTAAGAAATGACAGTGTGCTTCTCCATCTACGCTGTCACAGCTCGTCACCTTTGAGCCACTGCCTCCTCCTGCCTTATGGAAACTGACATGGAGTGCTGCTCTCCGGAGAGAGACTGTGCTCTTAGTTCATCTCGCTGACTGTCTGCTCTGGTCCCCTGAGTGAACCCAGGGCTGCAAGTGCTCTGCCAGCCGGATGAGCAGTCAAACAGATCTGCTCTTACTCAAGCACAATCACAGCAGCTTTATAAGGATGTGACTTCATAATAATGGGGCTCTACTTCAGAAAGAGATGCTTTGTTTACAAAGATTCTCTGTTAACCAGGTCAGGGGGTTTCTATGATAAACAGAACTGGCCATGCTGGGCAAAGTTGATCAGAGTTTTGGATGAAGAATAATTGATGATGGGAAGAAATGTTGTCAGGACTACAAAGCAAATCCAGTTGATTGTGAATTACAGAGCACAGTGGCTGGTTGGCTGAGGGCCCTTTTTCCATCTCTGGTTAATTTGAAAAAGGAGTGATCTTCTCAGCTTGACGCCACTGGTCAAATAAAAGAAAGAAATGGATGACCAGATTCTTGGAGCTTGTTCTATGATGGCTGGAAGCCCAGACCTACACATCTTTGAAGATTTTCCACTATCAGTCTGTTTGACAGCTCTGTCAAGTGTTGCACATTTGTGGATCTTTTGTGTTGATGACTGCTAAACAGGAACTCTTACTAGAAACTTTTGAATTCATTTGACCAACAAAATGTAATACATAAATATATAATTAACTTGTATATATAACAATGTCTCTAATGTAATTCTATGAAATCTCATGTTGACAAGAAAAGTGACAGCTGCTGTACTGAGCCCATTTAATGTCACATCCAGAATTCCTCCTCTCAGCAGCCTGTTAATAAAACTGAACTAACATTTGATTTCTCTTCATTCATTCAGCCTGACATTTTGTTGTTGGACAAAGCTAATGTTTGTTATTGGGAGGTGGAGATAGATTTGACTTGACTAATCAGAAAAAGTGGCTGAGGTTAATAGTTAATAAATTGATTTATGGATACTTTACTCTACTTTACTTAGTACTTTTTTATTTAGATTGACAGGCTTGATGGTATCAGAAATTGCCCGTAGGTGTGAATGTGAGAGTGAGTGGTTGTCTGTCTCTGTGTGTCTGAACTGGCGACTTGTCCAGGGTGTACCCCGTCTCTCGCCCAATGTCAGCTGGGATAGGCTCCAGCCCCCCTGCGACCCTCATGGATAAGCAGTTACAGAAGATGAATGAATGAATATACAGCATTACACTGTGTATTACTGTAAATGGGCATGATTTGATGGTCTATAGCAGGAGCTCCCAAAATTCCTTTAAAAGCAAATGTAAACCCCAGTTTTTACAGTTCATGCAGTCGACGGTGGAAATTAATTGAGTTTGAGACATTGAAGACCCTCATTGACAACTCCACCTCCACCCACCTCTGCCTCTGATGAGCTTAAGCTCATCGCTTCTACTGGTTAGTTTGGTTAAGGGTTAGTATTGGCCCATCAGATAAGTAATCATTTTTGTGACCTGTATGGTTTGAATTGGTGCTTTGATGTAATTTTAAGTTTTGAATTAGTTTGTTAATAAATATCTCCTTGAGGTTTTAGCTTCCCCTTTGGTTTTGATTGAAAGCCACTGGTCCATAGGACCCCATGTTTCTGTAAAATCCTGTAGTTTATTTGCTGAGTTTTTTCCCAACTCAGTAACATACATGATTCACACCATTTTCAAACAAATCAAACCATACAGTGACTCCTCATCCCTGTGTTTGTGTTTGTTATGTTCTTCCACTTATTTATTAAAATTCTATGTCACACGTCCACTTTTTATGCCTTTATTATTGCTCTGCTTTGCTTTATGGTAATGATTAAAATGATTAAAATATTGTGATGCACCCAAGGGTCCCAATGGTCTTCTGCTTACCGAGGCATAAAAATGGATGATGGGATTTTTATTATGGGCACGAATTATGCAAGGATTCCTTTTTTTCCATAGCTTTTGTTTGGGAGATTTTCTCTGCATGCTTTGGTGGTCAAAGCTGACAAAAATAAACTTACTCCTCAATTCGTTTTTTTGTCCTCCACTTAATCTGCCTGTCTCCTCTACACATCCACATATATAGTACAAATGTTTTTGCTAACAGAAAAAGTGCTTGGCTTAATGCCAACTTGTGTCTGTTTCATTTTCAATCTGAATCCACACAACATCATTGGAGCGAATCAATAGAGCAGGAACATCATCCATCTTTTAGACAGGTACACACACAGCAGTGAAGGTATGACCTGGAATACCGAAGGCAAAGAACCAGCAAAGGTATGACATTTAACCTTAATACACTTCAGCTAAAACAACAGGCCACAAGAGCATTTCACAGAATTCCTTTTCACTGTAAAGGCGGCAACTATCTCACATTTTGAGGCATGTCAGATATGATCTTTAAAAGCCGGCAGTGTATTAAGTGACATGCATCTTTGAACTGAAACATGCAATTTCTTCTATTCTCTCTGCAAATGTTCTTGTTTCCAAGGTGGCATATAACAATGCTAATGATTCTACTAAAGTACAGTTGTAACTTGTTGCTTTCATCAGTCTCTGCTACAATGTTGTACGATGTGTTGCATTCAACACGAAGATGAGCTCCTGAACATCTGTGTTCTGTGTATTATCTGTCAGTGGAAATTGTGGTGCTTTCATGTGGTCCTTGAATGTTGAATGTGCAAGGGAAGAAAACGTTTGTCTGTTGTACTACAGCAACATCTTATAGCAATACACAATCCCTAAACCTGCATTCACTGATTTTATATAGGCCAACAACATAAGCTGTTAGCATAAAATCGACATAGTAGCACCTTAATTAAATTAACTGATTGATTAAGAATTTCTAAGCAAACAATTCCCTGTTTACACACTGATTAGACAAGAAGAAGCCTTAGCATTCAGTAAAGGTTTGTGTACTGACAAATGTAGGTTCAATATTCACTCTTCTTCTGCCTCTGCTTCAGTCTCCACCAGCTCCTGAGGGAAATGTGTGGCCCTTTAGCTGCTAAATGCTCCATTATGTTCACCAGCTAGTAGAAGTGGCTGGGGATCATTGCTTTGCAAGTCATAGGTAGGTTTCAAGTTAAGTCAGGTCCCAAGTCAATACATGCAAGTCCTTAATCAATCTCAATTTTA
>JAJHUR010084051.1:0-12998 GCA_027495735.1 Lutjanus campechanus | reverse complement strand
GTCAGATAAATGACTTCCTCGCTCCAGAGAGCACATGAACGCAGCATAATTCTCTGCAGACACTACTAACTTGCAGGCGCACATTATTGTGGACCACATAGTAAATAGTAAAAGATTTTGGACACACATTAGTGTCATTCAGAAATGTCTTACATAATAAACATCCTTCATCTCATTTCCCTTCCTCTCCCTCCTCCTCCTCCTCCTCCTCCTCCTCCTCCTCTCTGCAGGCAGCAGTCTCTGTTCCACGTTCTCTCTGCATATTCAGTCTACAACACAGTAAGTGGCTGTTTTTCCTTCATCACATGAAACACTAACATACCACTTAAACTCGATTTAAACGATAAAAATCTAGATTCCATTCAGAGTTTTCTTTTCCTGAGCAGAGCACAGACGTCATTTACGTTTTTCCCCCACTTTTCTCATTCTGTGCTGCCACTCTTCAGCATGTTTTTCTATTAATTTGACAGTGAAAGCCAGCTGATGCAGTGTTCTTATGTATCTGATTACTGGTCTGCTTTCAGAAGCAACACGCAGGATTTTATTATCAGCCACAGCTGGTGGAAATTAATTTGTTTCTGTGTAATAAGGCATTAAAACATGTATGTTCAAGGTTCATAATTTAAAGATATTTAACTCAGAAACGATACCATCAGGGATTGTCAATAATTTTGGTACAAGCTGTTTACAGGCCTGCCTTTTCTTCAGGAGCTTATGTGGTTTAGAAAAACATGATACTTGTAGTTCAGAGCTGCTACAAAAGATAAATTGTACAGCAGAGGTGCTAAAGTCACCCAGATTCTGAAACATCTCATCTTGTGATCTCTGTGGTTTGTTGATAACAGCAGCTACACACATTACAAGTGTAACATCTGTGTTAGTGTGCAGTGGTTAGCACTGCTGCCTCACAGCAAGAAGGTCCTGAGTTTGAATCCCTCCAGCCGACTGGAGCAGAGTTTGCATGTTCTCCTCGTGTCTGCGTGGGTTCTCTCCGGGTACTCCGGTTCCTCCCACAGTCCAAAGACATGCAGCATAATAGGTTAATTGGTGACTCTAAATTGCCCGTAGGTGTGAATGTGAGAGTGAGTGGTTGTTTCTGTGTCAGCCCTGTGATGAAGTGGTGACTTGTCCAGGGTGTCCCCCGCCTCTCGCCCAGTGTCAGCTGGGATCAGCTCCCCGTCAGGATAAGTGGTTACAGACAGTGGATGGATGGATGGTGTGAAATACTGTTTCAAGGACTGCAATAGATTTTTGAGCCCAACTTAAACTCTTGAGTTTTGAAATAAACTTTTTTAAAGTTTTAGAACTCAAAGATTCAAGTTTATCTGAAGAAGAAACGTATCTCAACTTTAGATTAGAGTTCAGCAAAACTTTTTAAAGTTTATTTCAAAACATAAGAGTTTGAGTTGAGCTCAAAGCTCAAAAATCTATTGCAACACGTTGCCTTGAAATTCAAACGAGTCATCTCAGCTATTTATTTTATGTGTAAAGTGATTCTAGTATTTGCCATCAGTAAAAATCTGTAGTCTTTAGTATTTTGTCAACTGAAATGTGTGTCATAGCCTTCGTCTTTGCCTTTTCCTCTAAAGTTTGAAGGTGCTTCGTCTTCTTGAGTGCCCAAAAGCTCGATATGGATGCCAAATTAAAAAAAAAGTTTTTAGAGAATGAAAGATAATGTAATAGTTGTGGATTCAGACAAAAATGGCTCTTTTGATCATAAAGATTTCAGACTCTTGACCAAACTTAACTGCGAGTGTGACTTTTGATTTAATATGTGACATGAACTCTGGTTTTCTGGGTGAAAGTTGTGTGTTTGACCCATTTATCCATCATGACTTCCTCTCTAAACTTCTTTGGACTGTCAGAATCGACAGGAACAGTCTTGAGGGAAAGACACTGGTTGCACAGGAACTTGCGCAGCATGCAGAGGGACAAATCCATCAGGTTTCCATGGTTGCATTACTACAGTGCCCCTCTTGTTTATGACCAAGCTCTGCAGTGAATAGGGATGTCCGGTCTGTGCATTTTATTTCTATGAGATAACTGAAGCTTACTGATCCACAACACAGCCCGGTCAGTCAGGAGTGAAAAACACAGCAGCAGCAGCAGCAGTAAAATCAGATGTCCTTCATTTTGTCCTGCTGCCTGCAGGAGGTGAGCTACTGCCAGGGGATGAGTCAGATCGCCGCCCTGCTGCTGATGTACATGAACGAGGAAGACGCCTTCTGGGCCCTGTCGCAGCTGCTGACCAATCAGAAACACGCCATGCACGGTGAGACATCGCAGCAGCTCTGAATGTGAAAATAAAATGAAATAAAAAAAACTGCCTCCTGCATGTTTTCAGGATGAAGTGCTGCTGAGAAAGTAGAAATAAATGTTGAAGTCATTTTTCCTCTCGGGGCGGCGTTAAGTGATTACAGGCTGCGCTGCTCGTATTAAGAGGGATTAAAAAGTGCCTCTCTTCTTCTTCTTTTAGGATTTTTTGTCCCCGGCTTCCCCAAACTTCAGCGGTTCCAGGCACACCATGATCAGATTATTTCCAAACTCATCCCCAAGCTGAAGAAACATCTGGTGAGATCACCGTTACACAAGAGTTTCATAACAGAACACGAGGGCAGAGAAACAACACTGCTGCAAGAAATGTGATTAACTGGCAGTTTGATTCCCTGTAGATGTTTTCTGATTCGTTTTATCAACATGTCTCCGTCTCCGTGTCTCTCTGTGTCTGTCTCTGCAGGACAGAGAGCAGATGTCTGCAGGGATTTACAGCACTAAATGGTTCCTGCAGTGTTTCATTGACAGGGTGAGCAACCTGCCTGATTGATGAGTTTTCTCTTTATCCGCTCTGCATCTCACTCTCTCGGTCTCACCTCCAGCTTATAACACAATCACATCACGATTCATGTAAAAACCCGGAGCAGTCGGGTGTCATCTCACCTCATCATCTCATTATCTGAAGACAACAAAGATTCCAATAAAATCAATCTCAGCACCTGTTGTGTTAAGACAGAAAAGGTGAACGTGATGCCCATTGCTCCAAATCTACATATGCTCCTCCTGCAGTAACACATGAACTGTAACCAGGCTTGGGAAGTAACAGATTACATGTAACAGGATTATGTAATCTGGATACAAAAAAAGGTAACAGATTACATATAGATTTAGTAGAAATGAAGTGAAAAAATGCTTCACTGGGTGGAAATTTCAACATTTTTTGTCTTTAAATTAATCAATCAATCAATCAAGAGCTGCAACGATTATTCTATTCTTCTGACAGTTCATGGACCAAATAACTAATTCATTAATGGAGAAAATAATCAATGGATTAATTGATAAATAAAATAATTGTTAGCAGTATGGAGGCATTTTATGTTTTTATTCTGTTGTTTCTGGTCACCGTTCACTTCCATTGTTTCTGCAACACTGTTTTCCGGTGAAACTCCAGCAGTGTTTTGTGAACTAAAAAAACTAAACCTGACCTTCAATCAGCATGAGGGTGAGCAGATAATGACTGAATCTTTATTTTTGGGTGAACTGTCCCTTTAAAGGGCATGTCAGAGCACCATTTACATGACTGCATAAACTAGAAATTTAAGCTAACTTCTGCCTCTTACATCCCAACCAGCATCACATCAGTAAGTAAACTGCTTGATTGACAGGTGATTTCTGTAACCGTAAAACACAACAGCAGCTCATTTCCCCCCCAAAAGGTGCCAGATTTCCTTTTAAAGATGACTCTACATGATTTCAGCATAAAAACCCCTGCTGATATTTGAGCTCGGGGACGCTGCATTAGAAGAGAGCATTAAGAGCTGTTAAGTTAAACTGCTATTAGTCTCCTCCATGCGTGCCCACAATCCTGCGGTGGTGGTCTGGCAGGATTCGGCCGCTGTCAGCACTTCTCTGTCCCGCTGAGTCGCTCGGCTCGGAGGGGCCCGTGGGCCTCTGAGGTCTGGGAGAGAACCAAACAAACCTCCTGACTCCGGCCGGCCAGGAGGGGGTGGCGGGTGGGGGGGTGTAGTGGAGAAGTGGAGATATGCGAAAGCGCCGACGTAAACATTCGGCGACCTGTTGTGTGTTCCGTGTTCCTGCAGACGCCGTTCACGCTGACCCTGCGCCTGTGGGACATCTTCATCCTGGAGGGGGAGAAGCTGCTCACCGCCATGTCGTACACCATCCTGAAGATACACAAGAGTAAGAGACGACGAGCAGATCACCACAACATGCAGATCTTTATCTACGACCACTAACCCTAACCTAAAAATCTGTTTCAGCCTTTTTACAAACTAAAGAACTGAATTATTGTGATGATTTTCAGCTGTTGTCTTCAACCACAAATTATTTAAAGTATTAAGACCTTTTAACAGTTCTTAAAGGGACAGTTGAACACATTAAAGAGATATTTAAATGAGAAGATAGATACTCTCATGTCTCTATAAACACATATCTGCATGTAAATGCAAGAATCTGTTGGTGAGGAAGGGATTTTGGGAATGGAAGTGATCTGATTTCCTCCTGTAGTCCGTTTGTAGTGTGAGTAGTATTAACCAATCACATTTGAGCATTGTGCAGGTTTTGGTTGCATGCAAACAGGAAGAGGTGGAACTCATTGGCAGAAATTCAATCTCTGAACCTATCGGCTGTCATCTGATGACAATTTATTATTATTTGTTCCTATATTTATATTTCCTCAGGTTGCTCCTATTTTTATATTTCATGTTGTTTATATTCCTTGTTTACTTCCTCATTATTTATTGTTTTTTTATTGATGATCTTTTTATTTTTCTATCCACTTTGCTGCTGTAATGCTGCAAATTCCCCAGTTGTGGGACTAATAAAGGATTATAAAATCATCATCAGACAACCGCCGATGGGTTTCTAGATTGCGGCAAATGTAAAGCTCCCACCAGGTTAACTTAGTGTAACACAAGATCATGACAGTTTGTGGTCTTGTGCCAGACAACTTCTTGGCCTCACTCTCTCATGGTGATGCAGCTTGTTGACCTCTCTGTCCACAGTCATGTACGTGTGTGTGTGGATTTTTATGAAAGAACCACATCTTGTCTCACTCAGATGCTCAACCTTTTCTGTGCATAAAATTCATGGGTTTGTTTTTATACAGAACTTTAAAGAATATAAAAATGCTTATTTTCAAAACCAAAAGAAGCCAGAGTTCTTGGATGTTAACGGCTGTCTAAAAACAAGCAGCTGTGCACAAACATTTTCTAAAATAAAGTTGTCAGAATTCTGATTTCAATCAGAAATTGTGATTTAAAAAATATATCAAAAGATTATGGATCTTCTCAAATTATTTAAAGTAGCTTTTTGTATTTACTTAAAAATCCTCTGTTCATTTCAGTCTGTATCATGAAGTATTTAGGTTCAATATTCAGCTGTTGTCCGACACAACTGGATCAAACGCACCACCTGACTGAGATCGAATTTTCCTTCAAGAAGAGAAAAGATGTGTGATACACTTCTAGAGACACACTGCAGATTGTTTTAACATGTAAACTTTGTGTGCGTGTATGTGTGTGTGTGTGTGTGTGTGTGTGCGTGTGTGTGCAGAGCGTCTCTTGAAGATGTCTCTGGAGGAGCTCCGAGAGTTCCTGCAGGAGAGAATCGCTCAGACGTTCTTCTACAGCGACGACGTGATCATCGAGCAGCTTCAGGCCTCCATGACTGAACTGAGGAAGATGAAGCTGGACCTTCCTCCTCCAGGTGCTCAGCTGCAGACGGCACTGACAGACTTCAACACTCACTTACCTGAGTTCATCTTGTTTGGCCTCAATATGCACCGAGAGACAAAAACTTTTTTTTTATTTAAGACCATTTCTGAAAGACGTGACTCCTTCAATTTGTGCAACTCATTTTAATAAATCTAAAAAGAACTTATAAGGGCAGTGCTTTATATTCTTAAAGAAGAAACACTATTATTTCCCCTTTTTTGTCATATATATAAAATGTTAGTGTTGGCTTTTCATATGAAACATTTCACATAAGCTTACATTGTGAAAGAAGCATCAGCCACCACAAAATGACGTGTTTCTAGGGCTGCACAGTTAATCGACATTTTATCAAAATCAGAATATGGCTGTCTGCAATTATGAAATTGCAGGAGGTGTAATATTTGTTAAAGGCAAAATGTGTCAAAAAACTTTTTAAATTAATGAAAATCATGAAGCAGAGATGTCCTGTCGTACACATCAGATTCTACAGACGTAAAAAACAAACAAACATCATTTTAACATGTTTTTCAATCATGTAGAATAATAATGTAAAAATGATCATAACCTCTAATACTGCAAATCATATCGCAGTTGCAAACTATCAGAATTTGATCCATTTGGTCCAATAACATTTGGAAAGTCTAGAATCATTTTATCCCCATCACAGTTAGCGGAGGGCTAAACTGGATGTTAGCTGGTGGAAGTCTTTGCAGATGATTTGGGTAATTTTATACCCATCAGGCAGCCTCATGCTCCACTGAGCAGCTTTCATAAGAACTGAACAGAAGCCTGCTCTCCTCGATACATCCATGGTTCTGACAGCGTTTCAGACAGAGGATGAACTGATTGGCTGCAATAAAGTGCCAGTTTAAGATAAATAAGGATGTTTTTAAACTGTGAATCATGTAAAACTTCTCTAGTGGAGTCACAGACTGAAAATACTGAGCTGGAAATGAGAATCGGTCTCCTTTAAGACTCCTTGTTCATCTGTGTTGTCCTCAGGGAAGCCTGACGAGTTGCCTCGTAAGCCTCTGGGTCAGGAGCTGCCGGTGCTGTTGAGTCCAGTTCAGCCCTCCAGAGGGAAGTCGTCCTCAGCCAGCGGGTTCCCCCGAGCCGGCCTGAGCCTCCACATCATCTCCCACCAGCCTGACTCCATCTCCCCAGACCAGAGCCCCTCCAAAGACCCCCGGGAGCTCGACGCTGCAGACGAGGAGGAGGCCCCGCTGCCCTCTCCGGATCCCATCATCATCCACAGCCAGGCCCCGCTCACCCCGGACGGCTCCCCGCTGATGGGGCCTCCGCCTTACCAGCCCCCGGGGAGTCCGGCAGCAGAGGTCACAGCGGATCGTCCCTCGCCACCAGATCAGGGGACGGAGATCCCAGAGGCGGTTTCTCCAACCTCCACGGATGACTCCTCTGTGACTCGCTCAGCCGTCACCACCGAGCAGTCCTCCTGCAGGGTCCCGCGGACTCTCTCTGCGCCCGTAGCCCAGGCGTCCTCGCCGGCGTTGGGCCTGGCTCAGTCTGAGAGTCTGTCTGCAGCAGAGACGGATGAGGACCGCTACCTGGTCCAGCTGCTGGAGCAGGCCTCGGCTCTGACCATCAACAGGAACCTGAACCAGGACTCGAGCGAAGCGTCAGAGGAAACACAGGCTGCAGACACGACATGAAACGAGCTCCAGATCACTGATTATGTTCCCTTCGCCTCCGTGTCTCTCAACAGGTCCAGAAGAAAAAGGAACCATTAATGTTTTGGTGAAGAACGACAGAAGTTTGATTTATCAGTCAGATTATCAGTGTCAAGCAATAATTGCTTTTTAATGTCACCAGTGTCAGAACTAGTATTAAGTTTGGTAAAAGTTTAGCAAGATTTTCAACAGTGTGACTGTCGTCCAGGTCATCAGGTATGTAGGTGTTGAGGTCAAAGGGAGGTGGAGTTGATATTTGATCCTGAACAGCAGGGTTTTATTTATTTAACGTCTCAGAATCTCACTAAAAGTTTAACTAGAACCAAAAGCAGAGCTGCCTCTGAGTCGCACTTGCTCTCAGAGAGGGACAGCGACTGTAAAAACGAAAAGGTTGAGAAAACCCTAAATTTCAAGACAACGTGAGCCCCAACTCAGCTTCTTACGTTTTGAAATAAACTTTAAAAAGTTTTGCTGAGCTGTAATCTTTAGTTGAGATAATTTACTTTTCTTCTTTAGATAAATTTGAATCTTTGAATATTTTTTAAATACAATGTTTTGAGTTTCTAAAATTCAAAGATTTCAGTTTATCTAAAGAAGAAAAGTAAATTATCTCAACAAAACATCATGAGTTGGTAAAACTTTGTCAAAACTTAAAGGGATAATTCATCCAGAAATTAAAATTCAGTCATTACCTCCTCACCCTCATGCTGATTGAAGGTCAGGTTTAGCTGTTTAGTCCACAAAACGCTGCTGGAGTTTCACAGGGAAAACAGTGTTGCAGAAACAATGGAAGTGAACGGTGACCAGAAACAACAGAATGAAAACATAAAATTCCTCCATGCTGCTCGTCTGGTGTTAATCCAAGTCTCCTAAAGCCCCAACATGCTGTTTGCACATCGTCACACCACACACACAGTTCAGACAGTGTTCATGTGCACGTGAAGGTTCAGGATAAAAACATGGTGGAAGTAACATTTTATTTAATCAACTTGGCATGTTGGGGCTTTAGGAGACTTGGTTTACACCAGACGAGCAGCATGGAGGCATTTTATGTTTTTATTCTGTTGGTTTTTTTTTTCACATTTGAAAACTTCATTGTTTGGGAGATTCTGCAACACTGTTTTTCTGTGAAACTCCAGCAGTGTTTTGTGAACTAAAAAACTGAATCCAACGTTCTGTCGGCATGAGGGTGAGCAGATATAGACTGAATTTTCATCTTTGGGTGAACTATCCCTTTAAGAATTTGAGTTGGGGTCAAAACTTAAAAATCTGTTGCCCAGAAATTTTGAGTTTTCTCAACTTTTTCCTTTTCACAGTGTAGGATCCAGCATTTTTGGAGCTGAACCCATACGAGGGACTAAAATGTGCCGATTGTGTCCAACTTTATGAAAGTGGAATATAGTGCAAACTAGACGAATGTGGTTTCAGTTGCAGAGCAACCTTACAAACATTGGTTTTGGATATAATTTAAATGGAAATGATTTATTGTTTAATTACTTTAACCAAATACCTTTAACACTAAGTGAAATCCAGATCTGTACCTCTCATGACAGCTGTGTGTTTGTAAAGATTTCACAGTTGAAAACCTTCCCTCCATGCATGAGGCCTGTTATTTGCATTAAGACAAACTGTCCTCATTTCCCAGAATTTTGACGGACCTGCCTCTCACAGGACACAGATACACTGACTGACACCTTACAGGACTCTGGAGCATTCGACATCACAGCCACACAGCTTCCTGTTTGGCTGAAAAAGAAAAATGAATTACCTGGAAAGTCGATTTGGTGGAGTTTTATTGCAGAGAGGAAGAAAGTCTCTGAGGCATCGCCCTTTACAACAACAGAAACTTTTTTGTAGTTTTGTAACATTTCGTCGGAGAACAACACGTTGCTCGGTCAGCCTTTGTAAAATGTTTGCTAGCAGAGTTAGTTTTATTTTTTGTACTAATGTCTTGATGCCTTATTTGGATCAGCTTCAGTTCTTCTGTTGGTGTTGAAACGCTGCACAGCGACAGAGGACACACAAACACACACGAGGACACAAAGAGACTTTCAGGTGTTGGACTGAAGCCTCTGACATGGTGAGCTGGCTCACTGTTATGATTGTACACATGGAAACCTATTGAGCTCGTTTTGAATAAGTGTTTTTTTTTCTAGCTCAGTAATTTATTGTTTTATCCTCTTGAAGAAAGACATCCAGGTCATTTAATAACCGCTGTGTGCTCGTCCTCCTCGACAACTGGAATATCTGCCTTTTGTTTTGTTAATCTTACAGGAGGAGGATCTGGATTTAGACGTGTCCGATTTTGTTAATGTTGTGCTTAGAAATGTACAGTATTGTAGAATCAGTAGGTAAAGAAGAGTTAGAACCAGTTTTCCCTTCTGAGAGGGCAGAAAATCAAGCGTTTCTTCAGCTCTGTGCGTAGAAATAGTGAAAGGCTGACATCTTGTGGTTGCTTTAGGTAGACCTAGACTCCCAGAGAAGTGGGAATATATTGTAGAAATCATCCAAATGACAACAAATCAGATTAGAAATGTTTAAAGTCTCACAATTCAATGCAATTATTTGAGTGAGGTGAATATATTCTGACTTCTTAAATGACATTTGACAGTATTTCAGTTCTGTGTATCAAAGAAGCCACAGTTGAGTCAATTTGCTGGTAGTTTTCTCCAACATCTTCAAATGAGATTAAGTTATTGTAAAATGACATCATCAGTGTGGAGGTAAAAACCAAAGTGTTGAATTCTTGGCTACAGATTTGTAAATCTACAGCACCTTTTGTTCAGAGTGAGTTTGAAGAAAGTGATGAAACCCTGGAGCTGAAACAATACAACTTTTATCTTCCTTGAGTTTCTGTGTTTTCTGTCTGTTTACACTGTTAAAGTCAGCAGTACTTAAAAAAACTGAGGCAATCAGTTGCCACAATTTTCTTGAGTTCATAAACTCAAACGTTGGAGGTGATCAGAGCTTAAATATCCTTCAGTTACATTTAAATTAAAATGACTGATTAAACCAACTCAAATATTTACAATAATCGCAACAAAAGAATTGCAATAAGTTGCAGAACTGAATAAATTTAAAGTATAAAAACACATTATTTCATTTTCAGTACAATACATTTTAATCTATGACAGGATTTATGTTTTAGGGACCCTTTGCTGTCATTAAGTGAAAATTATAAGTTTAATAAACACAAAAGAAAGACAAAGAACTAATTAATTTGAGCATTTGGTTTTACAGTATACAGAAAGCTGGGTTCCAGCTCAAAATGAAGGAGCAGGTGAGTTTACAGAAATATTTGCATATCAACTCTCAAACAATGTGTTGATGTGCTCACAATAAAAAATGACCTAGAAATAGTAGATGGAGAGTCGAGGCGGCTAACAGTCTGAAAATAGTAGCTAATGTTTCAGATTTCTTTTGAAAAAAAAAAAAAGTAAAATTTGGTAAATTTGGTTTATGAAAAAGATAGTTTGACATTTTAGGAAATAACCTACCTGTTATTAATCTAACTTTTTTTGTCGAGGGTGAGATGAGAAGACACTCATGTCCAGAGGTGGTACCTCTACTAAAGTGAAAGTAGAAGTACTCCCATAAAAATGACTTAAATATAAGTGAAAGTTACCATTTGAGATAAACAGTCAAGTAAAGGTTAAAAAAAAGTAAGCAGGCGTTACTTTCCGCTTGGATGTTTTTTGGGGTATACTTTATTTCCAATTCTTATATGCAAACAAAGGGGCGTGGTCATTTCACAGACTCAGACTAAAGCAACAGCAAACAGAACGTCGAGATCATCCATGGTTGAGATGGTAACCCTAGATTTGCAAAACTATCGTGAGATCTTTCGCAGGTCCTCAAAGCAAAAGAAGAACAAAGAAGAAAATCTTCGGTGAGGGGACACGACCTGACTGGTCACTCAGCTGCACCGACGACGAGAAGGCGGGAAATTTTCAGGCAGATGATAACGGAAGGACGGTAGACACCTTTATCTTTGGCTAAACAAGAAGCACTTCCGCTATTCATCATGTTGTAATCTTACTTCCGTTTTAGAGCGGAAGTAGTATACCTTGTATAGCGTTTTCAGCTTTATCATAGTTAACATGCTAACAGTAAATAAATTAATCATGGATAACACAGCCTGCAGTGTAACAGGACATCAGAGGGACTGGAGGAAAAGAGAAGAGTTTTCAAATCAAGAGTTGTTTTTTTATTATTATTGTCAGAAACCAACAGACTGACACTTTTATCCTGAAAAGTCTCTTGGCTACGAGCTAATGCTAACGTTAGCTGTTGAACCTCACTGCTCAGTAAGTTGTGACTGTTGCTGCTGTTTGTTAATGTTACGTCTCTAAAGGTAACGATACAAGTATGAACAAGAAATTGAGAAAATGAAGGGATTCATTTGCTTTTTAACCTTGTGCGACCTTTAGCACCCAGCAGCTAACTACCTAGCAGACTGATGATATAAATGATTTATGAATTTTGTACTGTGTGTAGTTGTTGGTGTGTAAGCCAGTCATTCCCAAAGACTGGGTCGTGACATATAGTTGGGTCACAGGAGATTTTATTTGTATTTTATTTGTACATTGTTTTACTGACGAGAGGGGAAAAAACTGCTTATTCCGTCTAAATGCACTTGTTTTGTCTCATTTATGAAGGAGGTTAAAATATTGTTTTCCTGATGAGAGGATAAAAACAATGAAACGGCCTGTGAACTCAGCCTAAATGAATGTATTAGAGCTGCAACAATTAATCGATTCATGGAGTATTAAGTGATTATTAAATTAATCGCCAACTATTTTTTGATAATTGATTAGTCAGTTTGAGAAATTTTCTGAGAAAAAAAAATCTCTGATTTCAGCTTCTTAAATGTGAATATTTTTTTTGGTTTCTTTACTTCTCTGTGTCAGTAAACTGTGAATCTTTGAAAACAAAAACAAAAAAACATCATCAACATTTTTCAACATTTTCTTAAATTTTATGGACCAAATAACTAATTGATTAATTAAGAAAATGATCGACAGATTAACTGATAATATTAATAATTGATAGTTGCAGCCCTAGAAACAATATAACCAGTGCAAAATATATTTTATATGTGACATCAGTGTACAAACACTTTTATATTGGCATTTATCAGCAGCTCTGATTTTATTCAGTCTTGTGGCCACATGGAGGCGCTGTCGGGCAGTATTAAACTCACCTGTGTTACTACTGGACTGAATCTGATTGGTCCCCGTGCGTAAAACACTTTTCACCGCCTTCATATTTTGGTTAGTTGTACCACAGCAGGTCAGAGTCGTGCATCTCTCTGTTCTGGACACTTTGACTTTTCAGATTTAACTTCAAACTGGACTGAAAGTTGGTTTTAATGGAAAACTTCTGGTCTGACCTCCTCTAGTCTGTGCGTAAAGCGTTAAAAGTTCCTCTCCATCATGTCCAGCAGTGTTTTGGTGAAGACCCTGGAGGACCTCAGTCTGGATTCGGGGTATGTGGCCGGGGACCCCTGTCCGTCCCTCAGCGTGTCCTCCTCCGGCAGGTCGGGGCTGTCTCAGCCGCACACCAGCACTCCTCCCCGGGG
>JAJHUR010084040.1:0-13487 GCA_027495735.1 Lutjanus campechanus | reverse complement strand
ACACTAAAGTGAAATAGTAAAATATTCAGTTGTTTGAATAGTTGTAATGAGACCTTGAATCTAATAGATATTCTTCTGTACTGCTGTGCAACATTATCATATCTTGTCATCGTGAAAACTTTACAGTAAATGTTTATGTAGTAGGTTTTTAAAGGGAAGTACTGTATGTGCAGCCAACTTAGATCAGGTGTCTGCAAAAATGAAACCTGCTGATTTGTTTTTGATTCATTCTTCAGATGAATGAAAACTCACAGATGTGCTGCAGACCACATTTGGTTTCACTTCCCATATTCCTGTTTGGTTATTCACAGATGTTTCACTGCTTCTTTCTGCCTCTTTCTCTCCTTCTTTCGGGTATTCTTTTATCCTGATTTCAAATTCATGAAATGCTGCATAGAAATAATTAATCTTGTAAGTTCACGGCATATAAGTAAGCTCAATGTCCACTCAGCAAGTATGTAGTATTTTTCTTTTTTGTGTGTGTGAACTGCTTCTTATTTTTGCCACTAGCAATTCTCCTCAGTTCTACTAAATGATCTGAGTAGTCTGAGCAGACGTCTTTAACCGGCAGGATTTCAATATTAGAACTCCCACTCCCAAACCAACAGAAGGTCTGGTCGCTGTGTTGGTTCATTCAGCTTCTTCACACAATCTCTCGTCTTTTTTTTCTTACTGAGGGCTTAAAGCCAGGTGGACCCAAGTAACTGAATTTAAGCTCAAAATGCTAGAACACTCAATCAATCAATACCTCTTAGGGAGATTATTATTGGCATTTAGTGGGTTTCTTTTTACATTTTATGTACAAAATGATTAAGAAGAAAATAGGCCAGTTAATTGATCAGGGAAATAACTGTCAGTTGCAGCATCTCCTGCAACTGACGGAGGAAAGAGTTGCTTGTCTATACTGCTTTAAAATGCTACTCTAAATAGATTTTAAGATTTTCCTTTCTGAGGCCACCTACAGTATTACTTTGAGTTAAAGGGTAAGTATCTTTAAACCTTATGTATTTTGGGGTCTACATGACTAATAGGTCCAAAAAGGTTTGAAATTGATCCAGTAGATTGCTTCTGCAACTGCGAAAACATGATCCTTGTGGGAAAATGTCCACTAATACGTCCACTAAAGTGTTTGTTTTCGTCACTGACAGGCTCAGATTGTTATTCCGTGTGTCTGACAACATTATGCCATGGATCCCTATAGACAGAGACCTCCTCAGAAAATCCTTTTCTGACATTGAACTGAGGCTGTTGCATCGCTTTCCTCAAAGCCACCAGACTCCCTTGACAAAGAGTATCTTAACCTCAGTCGCTTAGTTATTAGCGGTCGAGGCAATGTCAAGAAGTCAAAACCAACAAATTTACTCTCTCGTGCTTGTAATGAGATCTAACATTAAAGGAATCTTGAATCTTTTGATGTTGTAACACATTAGTTCGGATTGGAACTAACTTTAAAATTTGAAACTTTAAAACCCCAAAGTAAAAGCAATTTATTGAACCAATTCCAGCTTCCAATTTACAATTTCAAACCTTTTAGTTATTTAGAGCCCAAAATATGTAAAAGTGTGGCCCAGATTTAAAAATACCAGAACTACCCTTGAAGATAATGTTTGCTGAAACAAAGCTTTTGATCTCTGGAAACAGAAAAGTATTTTGAGCTATAGAGTGCTGCAGGAATTAGTCCAGAAACCCAAAAATGAGTTAGCATTTATCACTTTTGGCTCCCACATCTTAAAGTCATTGGGCTTTTTGAATGAGTTTTTGGTTAGATGCCTGAAACAATGTCCGTGGTTAACACAAGGTATTGGACACACAACTCAATTTATTTACATGTTTTGTTCAATTACATAAAATATGTCATTAAATACCTTACTTGTGAATTTTGAAGCTTTTGTGTGTCGTATAAAGGCAAACAAGACTACAGAGGTTGTCAGGATCATTAAATGTCATCACGCCGAACACTAGTCACTTAGTGTTGGTGATGTGAAGTCATGCGACTATGGTGTAGTTGGTTTATTGTCTAATATTATCTTTTTACTTCTGGTGGTTTGCATTTATGCTTCAAGTATATGTGTTTAATATGTAGACCTTCACTTCTTTACATGTTTATGTAATGATGTGAGAGAATATGCAATATGTTGCTGGGAAAAAAAAGGAGAAAACAAATTACATTTGGTATTGACTGATATGAGCAAATTATTTTTTATATTTAATAACAATTAATTAATTAATTAATTAAATTCATCAAATAACTGATGATTGATTAAGGAAAGTGCTCGTAATGTGCAACCTTAAACCAGAGTCAGACCAACTTCTGGGTTGGTCTACAAAAATACAGTATCCCTACAGCACTCTATATGATCCAGTATTCAGACATGAGGGAAGACATTTACAAGCATTTATATTTCTAAACACACGGCGTAAGAATGACTGCTCCCTCACCATTAAAAAGATTTGTGAGGAGGTCACACAAAACCAAAACACATCTCCTGGTAGAAGTCTGCGTCAGCATACTGCTCTTACTTAGTTGTACTGTGTCTAAGTGGTAACTAAGCAGTGCCTTCCAACAACAATATGAAAGACTGTCTGATTTCTATTATACTGTATTTTGATGCCACTCAGCTTAAGCTCCATTCACATGCACATTCTAGCGCACACACACACACAGACACACACACACACACACATACACACACATCCATAGCGACACTCAGCAGCAGAAATCCTCCTGTAGCTTAATGACAAACATTGGAATACATTACTCATGCAGCTCTAAACTAGATATTAACACACAAGTGTTCACTCCACACAGCTGTCCACACAGATAACCCTTGTTTTGTAACCTTAATGTCCTCATCATACATATACCATTGAGAGGAGGAGAAGATGGGGGAAGAGAGAAGAGACGTGCTTGTTTGTCTTCATTTGCATGTGGTTTGAATGATTAAGCGAGAGTTTCCTGTGGTCAACCCCTCTGGTTTCACACACTCATTATCTCCCCCTCTCCCGCACCCTGTCTTTCTTTCTCTCTATCTCTCACTATTCTCCCTCAGCACTGTCTTGTTCACCTTAGAAATAGAGGTTGCCTAGCAACAACCCCCTCCCCTCCTCAGTAGGACAATGGATTCCCTCCTAATTGTAGGTGCGTGCACGTATGTGTGTGTATTCATGTGTGGGAATGTGCGAGTGCAGCGGTGATGAATGGGATATAGATTTTGTTTCAGCACTCGATAAGCAAAGTCACTCTTAGCCCCCTTTACTCTTACCACATTTTATTATGGCACGTCTGCCCTTGCCTCTTGTCTCGCTTTCCACTAGACACGACCACTGACATGCACTCGGGGAAACTCCGCTCTCTCATTGGCCCCCTCCTGGCGATATAGACAGAAATCCAGCCAATGAGCTGGTCCAACGGAGAGATAGACAGGGAGAAAGTGAGAGGAAGGCGGTGAGACAGAAATAAATAGAGACAGAGCTAGAGAGAAAAAGAGCTGAGGGCTGGTGGGTAAAGGACAAGAGAACAAGAAAGAAAGCGAAGATGCTGTCGTTTAACCTTTGTCCCGTCACTGTGTCAGACCAGACGTCCCCCCTGTGAAGGAGTCAGCCGCAATTACCAGCTGTCAATCAAATGCTCCATGTTTTCTCTGTGTGTGTGTGTGTGTTTGTGCAAGCTTGTGAGCTGTTTCTCCTGCGCTCCCCTCCCACGAGCAACATTACTGGAATAGTTTTAGGCTGGGGTCACCCTTCACTGTACTGCCCAAAAAGGCCAGGCTGCTGTGGCTGTCGCTGTGAGCTGGTGTCCTCCTGAGCACCCGTAGTGCACAGTTACATGTAAATCAGCCTTAACATTGTGGGTGCGTTTCATGGTCTGTGAGCTATCTAAATAAATTGTGAATTCTTAGGTTGAGTTTAGGCCTATACATCAGCTCTGAAATAGTCTACCCTCAATAAATAATCTGCAGTTGTTAAACACGCTCAGAACAGTTCTTTGTAATTCTAATGACATTTTTCCTCCCCTTTCTTCTCCATCCTTTTCTTTCTTCCTTCTTCACCTCCTCCTCCTCTCTGTATTCCTCTCACCCTTCCTTCTTTCCGTACATTGCAACACACCTCACCAAACAATAGCTCATGCACATAATCATTGCTGCCAGCATATGTAATGTATTTGTCTCTAATGTGTCCAATATGGCACAAACATTTGATCTGCATTCTGATAAGGTTAATAGGGGCAAAGATGTCTGAGAGCAGTAGAGAGTAGGGCTGGGCGATATGGCTGAATAATTTATCACAATAAAATGTTTCATTTCAATTGATATTGATGTTAAATTATTGATAATTTTTAAAGCCTGTTTAAAGGAAAAATTGAGATTTTCTTCTTAACACATTATACATGTTATGTCATAGTTGCTGAAAACATGAAAAAACTGAGAATTACAGTATGTAGTAATGAATTGTTGAGTCACACCAGTAAACTGTTGTTTGTGATTTCCGTGTTTCGGATTTTTTTGGCGGGCCTGAAACGCATGATCAACACTGCCCCCCTCCCCTCTCCCCCACTAACAATCAGTTACGGACGTACCTTAAGTGACTCTCACAGTCCAAATCAGGCCAGCAGTACACTTCAGCTCACTTCAGTTCCAACAACCTGACACTGAAGGAAAAAAAAAACATCCATAATTATATATTCATTCGTTCATATTCATCCAACTTTGTTTCTCGCTTTATTTCTCCCCTGGTCGTCTGCGTCCCCCCTGCAGTGGCTTTGTGATGGTACAGACATTTAAATGTAAGTGTGAGGTTAGAATTATTGATGAAATGATCAAAGCTGAGAAGATTGTACTTCTTTAAAATATTGCAATGATGAAATCTTAGTGGTTTCCTGTTCATAACTTTGATAGCTGTGTTGCACAGGGATGCTTTAGACCAAGAAGTTATGCAGCATGATAGTTGAGAAGCTGAAGCTATTTAACATTTTATTGAACTTTTTCCTTATTGCTATTGTTTTATCATCCAGGCCTAGGTAAGAGAGAGCAATGAGAAAAGTGACAAATTCTCTTTTATCCTCGTGTTCTCTCTCATATATAACCATGCACATACATCACAATCTATACTCAATCATTGCTGTGCCTTGCAGTCGTCTTTTTTGTAAACAAAAGCATCATAGCTCCGTATTCTCTCTAACCAAATTCTAACACAACACACTCTATACACTAGCGAGCCAGAGTGCTTCGGGGCAGAGGAGTGCAGACAGGAAGAGACAACGAGGGAAAATCAAGTTTATTGATTTAGGAGGAAGTTGAGAAAGTAAGGTGGTTGAAAAAGGAAGACACACAAACGCAAGGAGAAATCAGACAGAGACAGCTGATAGAAAGTGACTGAGCCAGAGTCAGGAGAAAACAAGTGAGTGGAAGAGCGAGAGTAAACAGAAGGCTAAAGTATCAAGGTGACTGTCTGCGGAGCTGTTTGGCAGGATGTGCAGCTCAGAGAACAGTGACGAATAGATGGAAAGAGCAGAACTGTGAAGGGATGAATGAATAACAAATTATGATTTTGATGACTTAATACAGCACCTCTTAATTAAGTTTACTCTAAAGTAGGGCTGTCACAATTAGATACGGGTATCACCTGTTACTTTGTTTATTGTGTTGGGTTTTTTCTCTTTTTTTGGCAAGCTCAAAGAGGAGTAGGGATGGGGATTGTAAATAAAAAAAATACAATACCAGTACCCATACGAGTACTCTTAAAGTGATACAATACCCACAGAGTACTTCATATGAAACCTTTTTTACATGGTGCAGAGATGCTTTATCATGTTACTCACACTCCCAGTTTTTTGTGAAATAATCCCTCAGCATTTTATGCATGTATTGTTATTAGATATCACAGGCATGTAGAATAGCAATACTTTCAAAAGTTTTGGTGGCATCTCGGCACACTGACCTGCCGGCTGCTGCTAGCTGTACATGTGTTAGTGGGCCAATCACACATTGCATAAAGCCGAAGAACGTGTGTGGTGATCATTCAAATAGTAATCGTTTTCAGAAACTGGGAACAAATAAGATCACACGGACGCATTTCTTCACTTGAGAAGTTATGATACTACTTGGTACTGGGTTATTTTGGTTGACACCTTGATACAAAATGCATGTCTGTTTCTCAGTTTAAATTTTATTTAAAGGTAGAATGGGTAGGATTTGTCCGAGCTGTTTGTTGATGCATCAGGATGTTAAATACAAATGTTTTGGGTTGGTGAAATGTCTCGAGCCACACACTTATAGTGGCACATAAGTGATGACTGAAAGGGAGTTTCACATGAGTCTATACGTTATTTTTTAGGAAATTGTTGCACATTATGCCTTTGAACAATTCCAGCGGCAAATAAATAATAAAACACTGAGGCTCTCATTCAAAACAGCTGCACTTATCCACCTGTCCTTCTTTAAATGGCTCAAAATGTTGTCAAATGGGGCTAAATTACTGCTGTTTTTAGACAAACAAGGCAGACCAAACAAACCTATGAGAAAATCTATGAGCTCTGGAACACACATTATTGATTAACAATTTTAATCGATTAAATTCTTAATGGTGATTAATGATTAATCATTAATATCCCTTGTATCAAGTATAGATACACAACCCTAGTAGGCTGATGGAGAGAAAGTCTCCCTCCAACTGTACAAAAGAAGGGCTGCAACTAATGACTGTTTTCGTAGTCAATTAATTGGTTGATTACTCTCTCAATTAATCAATTAATAGTTGTTCGGTCTATAAAATGTAAAAAAAAAAAAGTTGATCAGTATTTTCCAAAGCAAAGGATAACGTCCTCAAATGTCTTGTTTTGCACACAACCCAAAGACATTCACTTTAATGGGATAGTGTAAAATAAAGAAAACAAAAAATATTCACATTGGAATCAGAGAAATTTGACATTTTTCTTAAAAAAACAAAACAAAAAACTCAAACCAGTTAATCGATTATCAAAACAGTTAGCTATTTCTTTAATAACTGATTAATAATAGATTTTGACAGTTGGGCTCTTCAGTGATTATCATCATGATTATGATCATTATCATATGTGTATTATTAATATCAATATTTCTTTCTTAAGTTTAAGGGTTATTGTCAAAGCCAGTATACTGTGACATCCCAACTCTAAAGTAACCATCAGTTTCTGTTATCTGGACAGCTGAGACCTGCCTGGACAAATTTGGGGTGTGGAAAATGAAACCGCAAGTCAACAGTATCATATGTCATGTCATTCTGCTTTTCAGGCCCATGAATAACAATTATGTCACCTTATTTTGACCTCTAATTGTAGTGTCTCTCGTAGACTTGGCGTTTCGAAAACGCTTAAAATGCTTAACTCACAGACAGGTTTGCGATGATGAAAATAATTACAGGCTGTTATCTTAGGAACTGACATTTTTAAAATACACAGTATTCAGTCTCACTTCCTCTTTTTTATTTTTTTATTTTTTTTTTTAACTTTTTCTTTGTCTGTAAACACTCACACACACACACACACACACACTAGTCTCAGGATATCCTGCTGTCTGGGTACTGGGTACTGCTGTTTGCCACCCGGATCACAAAAACAGGATGTATGTGCGCGCCTGTTTCACTGTATGTGTGTGTCTTAAAAGGAGCAGTCCCACCTTACCCAGACCACACAGGAAGGGCAGAAGGGTTGCCATAGCAACATGCTGTTCAGGTGGTTGTCAGGTGATGACAGCATAGAAATGGAGGGATGAGATGCCCTATAAAAAGAAGGGAGCTGGGGAGAGAAAGACGCAGAGAAATGAGGCATGCAGGGATGGAAGATGTAGAGGAGCGAGGCAAACAGGGGGAATAGAGGAGGCCGTCAGAGAGGGGAGGAGGGAAAAAGAACGAGCATCAGAAACCCTCCCCAGTCGGCCAACAGCACCTCAGTGAAGCTGTCACAAATCAGTCACTCTGCGTGCTTCTCACCATTCAGTCATTGCCAAGTTTAGCTGTCGTTGCTCTTGCTCAGACGACAGGTCTGTCACGGTAGACTCATTTCAGAGGCTTTAAGTTGTGTGCTGGCATTAAAAAACAGATTTGGAGCCAGTAAATGGAGGTGGTCGGTGAGGTGTCTTGTCTGATAGGGTCACTGTGAAGAAATATGGAGACAGCATCACTCCTACTATGTACTTTATGTTTTGGCTTGGGAAGATACTCGGATAATAAAGGATAGATTCTCATTTTTCAAGACTGCAATACCCACAAGCCTATGTGTACACTGAAATACCCGCAGTTATTGATTGTTGCCGATGTTCTCCCTGTCTGTACCGGCTGGGAAGAGATCCCTTCCTAAGGCTACACTTACCAACGTGTAAAAATACATTATAAAATCTAGCTGGCGTCAGTGTGAGGCTTAAACAATAGAAGTTACTATGAATGTATTTGGCACATTGGTTGTATAGTTTTAGAAATCTACTGTACAGAAATATTAAGTAGGAAGAAATTAGCATTGTTTTTAATAATTTAATTGAATTTAATTGTTTATTTATTTGATTTGTCCATGGTAAAACTGGAGGGCTTATAAAAAGGGGGGCTTGATCAAACGTTACAGATATACATTTATAACATACAGACCCAGGCAGTGGGAGATTTGCATGATTTGCCTGTGGAGATTATGCTTCACCACGTGTGCCAGAGAAAATATATGGAGTTGGAGCATTAGAGTTCAGTTCAGAGGTCATGTGGATTGTTGTATTTGAGAAAATGGAAGCGCATCTGTTCTGGATGAGTGATGGACATCAGAAACTTGCCCTTTAGCCAAATCAGGCTAAATCTTTCAAAGTCTCCTTTCTATTGACATTGCCTCTGTCCCCCATTTCTTGCAGCGGAGTTGTGTTAGAAAGCAGGGTAAACATGAACAGAAGGAATGATTACAGCGACCAATAACTCTTTCAATGTGTGTATGAGCATATGAGCATTGTTTTAAAGGGAAAATTGACTTTTTTTTAAAGTGTTGATGCTAAATGTAGTCAATTGAAGCATTAATTCCTCAGTGCGTGCTATCTGGGGCAATAAAACAATAGTGATATGTATTGTCAATAGATACTTCATCAATAGTAATAAAAAATTGTTCAATAAAATGTGTAATAGTGTCACTTAAATGCATTAAACTCAAACAGGCCCTATGTGCTATATGTTGATCCAGAAAGCTGTGTTCACCTGCTGCAAAATATGTTGTTCTTCCTGTGTCACTGTGATGTCACAGTGATGTGATTGGTGTTGAGGAAGAACTGCAGACTGTTACAGCCTGGTTCTCTATTCTCTGTCTCTGGGTAGCTGTGGTGGGTGCTATATGAGTATTCTTGTCAATGCATGCGCGCGCAATGCATCCTGGTAAATAAAACAGAAAATAAAACGAGTAGAAACGGTCATTACATCACTATAGAATATTCTATGCTCCAGACTTTTGTGCCACTTCTATTGAAGCTTACGGGAGATGCAAAGTCAGCCATATCATTCAGGTTTATGTTTTTGGTGTTTTAGAGGCATTTCTTTTTAGTTTTAGTGGATTCTTCAAGAATCTCCCATAGGCTTCAATAGAACTGGCACCAAAGTCTGGCACCAAGCAGAACACAGAATCTTCTACAGTGATGTAATGACCCTTTTTAGTTCCCTTGTTACACAGGCAGGCAGGAGAAATCAGTTATATCAATATGGCACACACTGAGGAATTCATTGCTTTAATTAACTACATCACCTCTGACTGGAGATCCACATGAAAAGCGATGGATTGTCCCTTTAAGTTAGACTTAAAAAAAAAAAAACGGTCCTGGCAACTGTCAACTGGTTGAAGGATGTGCTCATAGTGTCCACTAGGGGACACTAATGAGGGCGAATCCCAGATGTCCAGCTGGACCAAAATCATTCAATATCTGGTATCTGACACTTTCTGACTGCTGCAGGGTTATGAGGTTAATATATTTTTTAAATTTATTTATTTTTTAAGTTCACGGGGTTCACTCATTCAGCAGCAGGTTTTATGTTACTAGGATCTAAGTAATTATCAGACAGGAGAGTTAAATTGTGGTGAGGAAGTCAAGCTGTCAAATCAGTCGTCCTGTCAGCCTGCCAGCTCACAGTCAGTGGCTGTCTCAGCTGTCAGTCACTGTCCTCACTTAACCTCCCCGACAAAGACACACACACACACATATATTTTACACGCGAGCACACACAAACAAATGATCCCTGTTTATACAGCAGGGAGGCAATTAAATCCCAGGCACTTCTATTGCAGTTTTAATGTTGTGTGTCTCTCCAACCCTCCTTCACACACACACTCTCCCTCTTTCTCTAACAAACACAGTCTCACAGCCTTTCATCAAAACCATCCACACCCACTCCACCCTTCCCTAGAGAAAGAGAGGTTGACTATTCTTGAAGCAAACGTGTTTCCTCATGCATTGGACAGGGCAGTTTTTGTGCTGTGGCTTTTGTTTGTATGACTTTATTTGGTAGTTTTCTGGCACTCGCCATAGTTTGCGTCAATGAGAGTGGCATTGGCTAACCATTTCCCGAGTTAGCCAGAACAGTTAGTTAGAAATAAGTAAGTAAGTAAGTAATCTTTTCTTCGTCATGGAGGAAGCTCTGAAGAAGCACTGACCTCTCCACTCAGTTTAATCTGTTACAAAATATTTACTCCACCGCTGGCTGCCAATTTACTCAACGCTGACTGCAGAGGTAAACGGGGAGTTGTTCTTAGATTAAGCTCTGACTCTTCTCGTGAAAAAGCCCGGCTCGTCCCTTCTTCTTCGAGAGGATTTAGTTGGTGGTGGGTGCCAAGGGTCACTGGGCTACTGTCATCCCCCAGGACAGGAGCTTGCATGTCAGCTGGAGGGAACCCGACTTTTTTAAAGTCCAGGGGAAAAGAGAAAGGACTGGTAGATGTGTTTGTCTTTTTTTTTTTTTTTTATGGCCTCATTTACCATCTGTGAAAGGTAAAAAGGTGATGAGAGTAATAGAGAAAACAAAGACAACCAAGCAGCTTGATACTAGAGAGTGGAGAGAAGATGAAGATGTGGAAATGAATGATTGAATGACAAGGCTTGGGTTAAGGGGGGATGAAGGGAATTAAAGCATTAGGGCTGCAATGATTAATTAATCACGATAGATTATTAGCCTAAATGAGTAACTTTTTAAGAAAAAAAAGTCAAAATTGTGTGATTCCAGCTCCTTAAATGTGGATATTTTCTGGTTTCTTTACTCCTCTCTGACAGTAAACTGAATATCTTTGGGTTATGGTCAAAACAAGACATTTGAGGATGCGGGAAACATCCCACATGATTTTGGGGAAACATTGATTTGTCACCATTTTCGGACATTTTATTGATGAAACAATTTGAGAAAATAATCGCCAGATTAATCGGCAATGAAAACAATCATTAGTTGCAGCTAGCGTGGGAAATAAGCACCAGCCACCAGCCAAATGCTGGTAAAATATGACAATAAAAAACATTAATTCACTATTGAGTGGCTCATGGATTTCAACAGTGGCTGGTAGATGTTCACATTTTAAAAAGTTAAATTCACATCCTGCAGCCTTAGACAGCCTAACCTTTAGGGATACAACAATGCCAAAAACCCATGGTACAATAACAATACAGCTTTTAACCTAAAGTGCTTCTGCTTTCCTTCTTTAACAAAATAAAAGTGGTCAGCCATGACCTAAACATGTGCAAAAGAAAAGCTATGCAGTAGCCAGTGGCTGTCATTTTCTAAGATAAAATAAAAATAAAAGAATTAACATATAATTAGAGCTGCAGATATCAACGGATTATGAATTGATTATGAAATAAATCACCAACTATATTGATTATTTGTTTGAGTAATTTTTTAAGAAAACAAAATTAAAATTCTCAGATTCCAGCTTCTTAAATGTGAATATTTTGTGTTTTTTTTCCCTCCTCTATGACAGTAAATTGAACATCTTTGGACTGTGGACATTTTACCATTTTCTGGCATTTTATAGACCAAGCAACTCATCAATTACCTGAGAAAATAATCATCAGATTAATCTATAATGGAAAATTTTTTTAGTCACATGTAATATCACAATTTATGTTGTCACAGTGCTGTACCGTATTGAGACTTTTTGTAAAATTGTGATATAATACATTAAGGGTTAAAACCCTTAAAATACGCTTGTGAGAATGGTTATGTTAGAGATGGAGAGTGAAGAAAGGTGAAAAAACGTTTATGACTGGGAGACAGAAGAGGAGATTTAGAAACAGATTTACACGCAGATTTATATGGAAGAGTGATGAAATAGATAAGGGGGAGGATGTGGCTTGGAGGAATCAGAGTGTCAGCGGGTCCCTAAGCTGATTGGATTGTTGTAGTTGTTGTTCTGGTTTGTTAACAACTGTTTTATTAATGAGGATTTGCTCTCTCACCCGCCCCTACACACACGCACGCAGGCACACAGGGGCAGAGTGTCTGCTGTGAGTTGTCTCTACTGACACAGTGACCCAGTCCAGAGGATGTAGGTTACCCTTTCTTGCAGCCCTCGGGTTTCTGCTCGTACTCACAGGAGCTGACTGGCTGATTCACTGCTGCTGACGCAGAGCTGATCCATTTTATAGTGGAAACAGCCAAGATTTTGGCTGTGTACAGAAATATAAATGACTGTTTAAGAGAAAACGGCACCCGTGAGGCAACCGGGCTTCAGTGAAGTTCAAATCAGGCATATCAGAACCGTTCACACTCAAACGAGTGAAGTGGGATACTGTACGAGTTAAGACAGAGACTGGGGGCCTCCCCTGTCTTTGGGATCATGATTATGCTATCTGATCCCATAGACACTCAAAGGTTGAGCCAAGATAGTCCAATATTGCAGTTTTTTCTACACCAGGGTTACGCTCTTTCTTAGTTTACTTGCATAGTTTTAAACATTTCCTGAATGTCTATGGGATCATGATTATGTTATTTGATCCCATAAACAGTCAACAATTGAACCAAGTAAGCCTAATATTGCTGTTGGACATAACTCTACACCAACTACACCAAATACATAAAAAGGTCTGTCCAAAGCCATTTATTAGTTTCTGATTTTGGGAATGATGGAAAAACAGTAACATTTTCTGATATTGTATCTTTGAACTTTCTCTGTAACCAAATGGCACGTGTGTCAGCTATTTTATGTGATTGCTTTTGATACCTGCTGATATAATTAATGTAATTTATTTCACTTCCATTTACTGAGCCTCCCCTGAAACAGTTTGGAGTGCTCCTGGGGAGGCCCACCTCCCACCTCTGGAGTACATAGTATCTTCAGGCATTTAGGCTATTTTACATGATTTTCCTTTGATAACTAATGTAATTGCCTAAGTCAGTGGTTCCCAAACTGGGGGATGAGCCCCTCTGGGGCCCTCTCTGCTGTTCCAAAACAGTTTGGAAGCCCGCCCTCCACTCCAAGTGCTTCTTCCTATCACCCACAGAAAAAAAAAAAAAAA
>JAJHUR010084036.1:0-17413 GCA_027495735.1 Lutjanus campechanus | reverse complement strand
GAAAAGCAAACTAGTTGCACGAATGTATTTTGTAGGAGACATGGTTGAAGCCTGAGGCTCTTTCTACGCTGGAGACCATAGTATAAACTGACATCCTTCTTTCCTTACACAGTATAGACTATTCCTGAATTCCCATCTTAGAAAAGCAGGTCAAACATACGCTAAGTCATGAATCATGCATTGCCCTGCAGTTGACTCCATGGTTCTCAGTAGTCAGTGCTGTTGAAGGCACCACACATATGGCTGTCTAAGTTTGTCTCAGCCCAGCAGCACAGAGAACAAGCAGCACAACAACTGTTATGTAACGACTAACGTCCTGATGTCCAGTCCTGCGGTTAGAACATCTCCGAGGCCAACCAAGACCTGCTGGGACGCGCTCGTTTTCTGTCTCCTCTTCAGCTCAAAATATCTTTGCTCCTCTTGTTGTCAGTATTGAAATCCTTCACTGCTGGCACTCCTCCATCCTACCTCCAACCTCTGTCTGGTGAGCCTTTCAAGACTAAAATAAAGCTCTGAATGCAAAAATCTTTTTTAGGACTCAAGGTCGGTTCTGTACATTTGTTCCTTCCTGCTGCGGCTAAAAGGCTCTTAAAACACACGAACCAGCGATGTGGGCACAGTTTCTGTTGTGTGTTCAAGTCGACAATCTCACAGCCTGAGGGTAACACTAAGGCTAGTTAGAAAAAAAATGGATCCCTTCACATTTTCTTGGCACATTATTAGTTTAAGTATATGTATCTTGATGCAAGATGTCCATCAGCACGTCCAGGTCTATTAGTGTGGCCTTTATCTTGGAGAAATATGCAACAGGTGCAAAAAATGAAGAAGAAAATGAGCTAAAAAAAAATGGAGAGGTGATGGAAATTCTAACAAAGATCCTTCACCTTTGGTTAGTTTACATTTTCCTTTGTTTTCTTCTTGATTATTGCACAACATTATGACAGTTCATACCTGACCTGACAGACAAGGTGAAGCTTATTTAAACTTCTTGTGTGTGTGTGTGTGTGTGTGTACTTTTATTTTATCATTTATTATATTCTCTATGAATTATATATATATTTTTTAAGGTGCTTATTACTGTAAGTTTTTCTCCTCTAAATACACCATTTAAATATGGCAGTTTTTGACCTGATGATTTTGTGATGGTGTAAATAAATAAATTAATTAAATAAATGTATTTGTTTCATGTCTGAAGAAAGGTTTGTGCCTGAAACGTTGCAGGGGGGTATATCATAAAGACATATACACAAAGAATATCAGGGCTGATAAATTATCAGCTAATATCGGCCTATCACAGCTATATCGGTCTATACTGATATCAACATATATTAGCCGATAAATATCGGATATAAAAATATCTGATTTGTCAGATTATGTCAAAGCATTTCATTTGAATTCTTAGGGAAAATGCTCTACAACCCACAATTTTCGCAGCTGTGTCATGTTACGGCCACGCCGTGGCAGCCGGAGCGATCCACAGCCATTCTACACAGTGCTTGTGATTCCACCAAAAGTGCGGCGGCGCGTCCCCGAAGCGGCTCTCCGCTCCGCTCTGCTTCAAATACCCGCCCAGTCTATTTTTGACGGATGTCACACCGATTAGCACAGAGCAGATCGAACGGGCAGGAAGTCAGACACAGAAAAGGTAGGGAGAATCTGGTTAATTTTCAAAATAAAAGACGTCATTGCAAACTCATGATCATAAAGACAGACAGAAAAGAAACTATTTAACCACGTAGCCTGCTTATCCATGATAGAAGCACAAAGAGCAAGGAAAGAGGACCTTATCAACAAAATCTGAGCAAGTATAAATATATAAGTATAAATATAATCAGGTGGGCAAACAGCTCCGCTGCTGAAACGCTTCTGAAACGCTGTTGGTGAGGTTTGCAGCCGTGCAGGGGATGGATCAGAACCATGGCACAGACGTGCCGTGCTTGGTGGAATTAACCGGTAAAGCTCAGGTTTACACTATGTGTGAAGTTTTTTAGTTAACTTGACAAGAAAACCCAAATGAAGGGCACGTCAGAACTGTTCTCAGTTAAATGTCCATCTCTGCTCACTACATCTGAGCCATTGTTGCCTTCAGCTGTACATGAACTACAGGTTATATGAACTTCTTTTTATAATAGAAAAATGTGAAATTATCAGTGTAGTTAATCTTTGGTACAGCTGAAAAAAGCACTTAACATACCCTCCTAATATATAGGCTACTGTATGTGTGTGTAAATGTTCATGGGTGCTTTATCTAGTGCACAGACTCTATTTTTTTTTTTTTCAACAGTCACCTTTTCAACACTGACTGTAATGGAGGGAGCATATTTTCAGTGCATGCGAGAGTGAGCTAAAATTACCCATTGGGACAACATAATGTCAGGCCAGTAGAATGTCAACACCAATCCTGTTTTGCATTGTACTGGAAATAAGCTCTGGCACGACTCAAAAAGTTGTTGTGTTACAACAACACTTAGCTAAACATTACAAATGAGATATTTGTGTTGAACGCTGCTGTCAGAGCCACGTGCTTTGTCCACAGATTAATTGTCCCTTTTCATTTTCAGTTACAGCCCTCTGTGAATAATTACAAATGCATCATGATTGTCCAGCAGAGCCTCTGAGAAGATGGCTTTGGGGTACATCAAGTGAATGAGCATTAAGCACCCTGACTGGACTCTAATTTGCTGGCTAGACACCATTAATTCTGGGTTTAGGCAATGCTAGCCAAGTCCTTACAGTATGTATGACCATAAGAGCAAAACAACTCTTTGTGGCTCAGAAATTTGCATTACGAGTGAAGGATGAAATGTCCAGGAGCAGTGATGCCAACTCATGTGGCTGCTGGCTGCTCAGAACATCCAGACAAGCTGCCACATGACCTCAGCGGCTGATCTGCATATGAATCTGTGACCTTTCATTGTGTGTAAAGCCTGTTTGGATTCAACATAGAATTAATCATTGCAAATGTATGCTCATCATACTAATGTGCTATCAAGGGAGTTTGAGGTCCAACATTTAAAGGGTCAGTCCACCCAGTTTAAAAAAAACAAACAAAAAATAAAACAACACATTTTCCCGCTCATCCATAGTGGTATTTTAGCCATGGAGACAGAGTTGGTTTTAATAATGGAGGTGAATAGAATTTTGGTTTTATTGTCACAGCACTGAACATTTGGATTTGAAATATTCAAGATTAGAATGTTTTTCCAGAAATAAAGTCCCCATTACTCTAGATAAGCCACAGGCCATCTTTGGTAGAAAGTAGGTTCAAACTAAATTTGATTCAATCAACATATATTAGCCGATAAATATCGGATATAAAAATGTCTGATATGTCAGATTATGTCAAAGCATTTAATTTGAATTCTTAGGGAAAATGCTCTACGACCCGCAATTTCCACCAGGCGCAGCTGTGTCATGTTACGGCCACGCCGTGGCAGCCGGAGCAATTCACAGCCATTCTACACAGTGCTTGTGATTCCACCAAAAGTGCAGCGGCGCGTCCCCAAAGCGGCTCTCCGCTCCGCTCTGCTTCAAATACCCGCCCAGTCTATTTTTGACGGATATCACACCGATTAGCCGATTAGAGCAGATCAAACGGGCAGGAAGTCAGACACAGAAAAGGTAGGGAGAATCTGGTTAATTTTCAAAATAAAAGACGCCATTGCAAACTCATGATCATAAAGACAGACAGAAAAGAAACTATTTAACCACGTAGCCTGCTTATCCATGACAGAAGCACAAAGAGCAAGGAAAGACATCATTTTCTTAGGGTTGAAAGTAAAAGTTTTACCCTGGTTAGATACCACAAGAGCTAAGTATTTAGTAAATAACACGAGTGTAGATGTACTGTGTTGAAATTGGGTGTCCTGCCTCTGACCTGTGCACTCCACACCAGTGTTGAGGTTGTACCCATTACCAGGGGAGGAAGTGACTAATTATAAATACTAAAATTACTGTAATTAAGTAGGTTTTTTTTGGGCACTTGTACTTTTATGAGTAGATTTTCAAGTCTGTGCTTTTACTTGTACTTAAGTATTCATTACACCATGTAATCTACTTAGTTTGTTTTAAAATCATAGTTTAGTACTGAGTACAATTTGAATTAATATCCAAACTTTCATCTGCATTTTAGGAGACAATCAGGTGATCTGATCGCAAACAAGCCAATGAAAAACAGGACATACGTATGAAAACAAAACAAAACACTGCAGCAGCAGCACAGCAGCAGGTTTGGAGTAGGGATGTTAATGACTGATCTTTAATCGATTAATCGCCATCAAAAATATAACCAATTACCAGCATTGTTTTGTCCGGCAGAGACATTTGTTGAATAAGGAGATAAAAACTAGAAATAGTTCAATATAATTCAAAATCTAAAAACTATGAATGATAAATTATAAATGATTAATCCATTGCGAGCACTTTCAACTATGAAATGCACAAAATTTGTAGAGGTGACTGTGAGCAGTGGTTAAAAAGTAACTAATACTCTGAGTACTCATACTCTGACCAATACTTTGTACTTTTACTTAAGTATTTTTCGCACACCAGTACTTTTACTCATAATTAGGTAATATTTTAGCGATGTAACAGTACTTATACTTGAGTACAGATTTTCAGCACTCTTTCCACCACTGATAATCACTTTTTTGTTGTAACAGGCAACATAACACAGTTATGTTTCAGTTCAATTACTCAGTTATTTAGTTGCATTTTCAAATAAGCAGTTACTGTTAAAGTTTTACCACATTTCCACCACTGCAAAAAAGCTGTCACCAGAGGGCAACTCTTTTCCATTTGAGACAAAGGTCAGACACAGCTGACAGTCTCGGCGGACACTGAAATCATGGAGCATCTCCAGTCGACTCTCCAGATGGATGTATTGAACAAACATAAACAGCAGCTTTCCGTGGGGAGTGACGATCTCAGAAGAGCCATTTGTGTCAGCAGGCGTGGCAGCTAAACAGTGTGCAGAGCACTGCCAGCACCATAATGAAATTGGTGCGAGTGATATATGTTGTTGTGAGAAGAGTGTGCAACCATGTGACAGGTTCAGTTTAATTATTTTATAATCCGGAAACGACGCACCTTTATTTAGGAAAACTGACTGTCCATAAAGGATTGACAACTGTCACTGTCACTTTTTATTCTTCCAAAATGTCCTTATTAAATGGTAAAAGTCATTGTGGAACAGTTAACAGTTCACCACAAAATCAAAAATACATATTTTGCCCCTGGCCTGTAGTGCTATTTATCCATCTAGATTTTTTTGGTATGAGTTGCAGAGTTCTCAATAGAATCTACCAGAACTACTTTCTTTTCTAATAGAAAGTAAGTAGTTCCTATGTGAAACTGCTCAGAACTGAACTGCGTATTATCTTTAGTAATGACTGATGATGATTGGAAAAGGAATTGAATGTTTCAAATGCATTTCTTGGTGCTTTGAGCACCACAAGCCAAGTGACATCTGGTCCCATTATACTGGAGAGAAGGCAGACATCTCTACGGCTCATATCTCCAAAAATCTGCAAGTCACACCAAGGCAATCTTGATGGATAAAAAGCACCACAGGAGCACCCAACACCAGCCTCAGATCGGTACCATGAGGCAAAGTATCATGGGAGTTGACTATGAACATAGAATTACTGCAGTTTAAGAATTGTTTTTCATTTGTGAAAAGGCCCAAATTGAACCCTGCACTACAACTACTGAGCAAATTATTTTAACAGCATTTGCATTGGGATGATTCTGTTCCAAACTATATCAGAGGTTTCTACTGTATTCAAAAATTTGCTTTGCAACTGTTTAATGATGAAAGAAATACATTTAACATTTTGTTTGTTAGACCTCTGGGATGCACCTCGGTGAGAAATATAAAAATAACTTTTGTTAAATAACAAGAAAAGTCCACAGGGCAGCCTTAATAGAAATCCATTTGTTGGCTACTGGACACCAGCTTAAGAATGAAGGCGGATTTGAATTAATCAGTCAAATATACTGATCATTAATTAGACCTGTGTCATAACCAAAGCTGTCCCCCTGTGAGTATAAGGTGCACTATGGTTTTACTTACGCTCAGCGATGACCAGGGGCGGGTAAAACAGAAAGTATCCCACCAGCTCTGCGGTCAGCTGGTTGAGGAGGCCGCTGGAGATGGTCCCGTTAAGAATCGTGTCCTGATTCTTCACCACGTACACCAGAGAGACCGATGGAGAGCCCAGCTCCTGGGACACCCCCTGGATCTGGAGATAAACACACAAACACATCATTTGCCTGTTGCTGGTATTGTTTTCACCTTGTGAGTCTGTGTGTGTGTCACCATGGCAAAATGTGGTCCTGGAGACTCGTACTATAGCGGGAGCTACCACAGAGGTACCTTCTGCCGGTCCGTCTGTCTGTCTGTGGACAGATTTTGTCTGCATTTTGTCATGCAGTCACAAAAGTTGACAGATGTGTAACTGACCAGTTTGAAGATGGCTGTGGTCTACACTGTGGCTGTTAAGACCCCATCACAAGACGGTCTCCAGCAATATTTCATTTGAATCAACTATGTTACTTACAAGGGCTGTGACTCATTTGATGGATGAGTTTGATCATTTTTGAGCAGAGATTTCTGTGACAAATTTAATCTTCACTGCCCAGTCAATATAATAAAGTGAAAAAGGTCATCCAGCTCCCCTCAAGACAATCACTCAACTGCTTTCAGATCAGTCCAACACTGTGTCAGAAATAAGGCCACTCTGCGTCGATGGTATCAACTTAACTAACAAGCAGTTCACTGATACATTAGACGTCTTTTATCAGCACAATACGACCCTAATCATATGAGACGGAAAAGTGTTTTTCAAGGATACTGTGGCGAAGAGGCAAGGAAAATATGGAAGCGATATCCATCTATTCCACTCTTACCTAAGCCAAAGAAAGAAATAACATTTTGGAAGACATTCACGCATCAAATAACTTTGTGCATGAAATATTTAACTGGATTCTGGCACAGGGACACTGAGACTGTAGAACATATTTTCTTGCAGTGTGAATCTGTACAGGAAATTTTGGATTTAAATTCAGAGCTGGCTTCAATCTAAAGATACTGTACGTTGTTGCACCAGATAAATGTGATGTCGATAAAAGCTGGAGTACTTATGAAGGAGAAAAACCTGATTTTATTAGGTGAGGACTGTAGTCACAGATGGAAATATTTAAAGATGTAAATATTTAACAGATGGAAGAAAGAACTTCAACTATTGACTGACAGAAACAACCTGAAACTTATTTTCTTTATTGGATTTATTTATGATTTTTTAAATTTTTGTTCCGTTTTGTTTTTGTCTTCAATTCTGTGTCAGCACTGATGTCCGTTTTTGATTTTTGTAATATTTCATCAAGGTCTATACTTGAATACCTCTTCAATTAAAAAAAAAAGGGAAAAAAAAGACATTTCAATTTTCTATTTATAGCAAACTCATAAACAGGCAGCAGCGGGCACATGTATAATTCAACCATTCATACAGAAAAATCTAATGGTATCATACCAAATGTCTAAGATGCACATAAAGAATGCATAACAGGGCTCCAAACACAGTACGACACTTTAAATGAATAATGTTTTTTTTCAGTCTAAAATAAGACCTGTGTGGCCCCCTGAAAGTAATGTGACTGAGTCATCATAGTAAAGTGGATGATGATACGAGATACCAGGAATTCCCATCACATTCCTCCATGAGTGTTAATATTTCAGAGGGTGAATTATGAATGGACCCTATATCGGCTTCTGCTTGCTGAGACCTACTTTATGATTATGATGATGTGTGCATGTATGCTCTGCACTCATGAGAGCGCCTTGACAGCCGGGAGAGAGAAAGAGATAGAAAATGAAAAGGAAAGAAAGCGGAGAACAAAAGGAGGAAAAATAACTGGAAGGGTTTAAACCTATAACAGCGCTGTAGAAGAATGAGCTTTGATTGTGTCTCCAGAAATAAAACATGACGGGCCTCTGCAGTCACTCCCTGCTTGAACTGTGAATTGCAAACAAACCTTGTGTGACTTTTGTGACCTTTTATTGAAAAATTAAAGAACAAGTTTCTGTGATTTATGTGTTAATGGGTAGTAAAGCACCTACACTGTGGAACAATGTGGCCTCACTATGGCTAGATATCAGTTCTCAATACATTTGATTGAGATAACGCAGCACCAAATAGTATCAAAACTTCTCCAGTCAAACGATACCTGCATTCAATCTCTTTTGTACTTAAGAGTCAGAGAAAAATGACTATTTGTATACTTTTGCTTGCAGCAAATCACCGCAAATGTTCCTCAATTAAATGTAACATGTGACTGGCTCTTTCCCACAGCTAAAGCAAAGAACTACACCAAAATGAAAGACAAGGTACTGAATTAAATACTGTTAGTATCAGTATCTTTTTAAGGGTACTGGTATTAGTACTGGTATCATAATTTTTTTAACGATACCCAGCTCTAGGCCACACTGTCCCACCATGCCTAAAACTGTGTGGTTGTAAATGTGCAGAATATTACCTGGAGCTTTATTATTCATTAGCCTGATTAGCATGCTACATGCAAATATGACATATTTAGCTGTCTGCATTAAAAATAGCCTCCGTGAACCCATGTGGTACCTCCACAGCGAGCCTGTTGTAGGTCTCCAGCACTTTGTCCTGAGCCTCGTCGAAGGCGTTTTCCAGCCTCTGCTCCAACATCTGGACAAAACTGCAGGAGTAGATGTTGTCTGTCGGGCCAACAAACCTCAACACTGGTGGGAAGAGAAAGAAAATGACATTCAATTGATATTCAAAAAGCAATTTGTTTCAGACAAAAAAATGGTAGTCAGTCCCTAAAAATCTTTTATATTACACTGTACCGTTTTAAAATCTACTATTTGAGCCTCTAATTTAGTGGGTTTGTTGGTTCTTGATAAGCAGGATGGTTTAAAATTCTTATAGCTCTCTTTTGAGACATGAGCTTGGCAGATTTGTCTGTTTAATTGGTATCAACAGCATAAAATAAATACAAAATTAAATGAATTTTAAGCAGGGTTCCTTCACCTTTTCTGAAGTCAAATTCAAGCACTTCTCAAGCATTTTCCTTTTCCAGCACCTTATGACTGTGGTAAATGACATACTTATATACATGTATATGCTCAAAATGTTAAAATCTGACGTTATTTTACTATAAACAACCAAACTTGTGTTTCATGACAAAATTCTACAGGAGGGAGAGAAATTAGAGGAAAACACAACACGTTTCAAAATCCATTCAATGCCATCTGTCTAAGTAGACATCAGAGCTGCAACAATTGATCAACTGATCGGATGTTGACTCATTATTAAATTAAACACCAACTATTTTGATGATCGATTAATCTGTTTGAGTAGTTTTTCTCAGAATTCAGCGTCTTAAATTTTAATATTTTCTGGTTTACCAAATAAGGCTCAGATAGTGATTTCTTGTGAAAGCAATGCAATGACAGTTTCAAGCACTTTATCCAAAGTCCAAGCACTTTTCAAACCTTGAAAACACTACATTAAATTCAAGCATTTACAAGGATTTCCAGTACCTGTAAGAGCCCTATTTAATATTTTGGAAATTGCAACATGTTGATACCTACTGTATTTCCCAAGTTGCTACTTAATCATTCTTTTAATTTTTTTTGGCAGTAAGTCACGGTCAACTGCTTTTTGAGAAGAAACACCACCACAGTAGATTTATTATTTTCTACTGCAGCTCAGATTTCCTCAAAGCTTCATCAGTACCAGTAATTATTTACAGTTTTCTTCCCAACCGAACTGAAGCAGTGGAAAACAGCAGGGGAAAAAAATATTTAGAAACTCTACAACTATGTACTTCATCAAGCTGCATCTGGGGCCGTGTTTTTGGTATTAATGAAAGTAGCGCTCTAGATAGATGCTGTCTGTGTGACCGATAAACCTAAGCAGTGAGACAGAGAAAGAGGATTATCGCAACTACCTAGAACGAGAACAATGAAAAGAGTAGTTGTCTATCAGCGTGAGGCAGCTCCGCATCGAGAAGAAGCAGGGTAAACAATATTGAGTCCATCAGCAGATTATGGAGGATTTTATTAATATCGTCTCAGTCCTTTTACCATGGTTTGCCCTCCATTCTCTCCCTGTACTCTGTCTTTCTCTGTTCTTTTTTTAAAAAAAAAACTCTAAAAGGATGGGGATAGGAGAGGTGGAACAATATTCTGACCTAAATTCAAACACCGTGGTGCTTATGAGTGCAGGCTAGATCTCTAAAAAAAAAAGAAAGAAAAGAAAATGGCAAAAAAAAACCTCTACATCCTTCACTGGTCTCATCGCCTGCAACACATCGCAGTCACAAACAGTGTTGACCCAGTTGGTAATCTTATGCAAATTGTGCTGTGGATGGTAAATTGGCATATTCTGTGTATTTATGGTTTCTGAGCCGAACAAGCCAGAAATGGATTTTTGTTCTCGCCTCAAAAGCCTACTTCATACACAGCTGCACCCTAACATGGGAAGTCTTTGCTGCGGTAAACATCACACGAGTGAAATATGCAATCTGAGGGCACAGCACAGATTAAAGGCACTATAGTCTAAAGCAGTGGTTCCCAGCCTTTTTTCCTTAGAACCCCTCTACTTGTATCCAACGAAAGCCAACCATCACACACGGGGACATAAACCAAAAGAAAAAGTGATTAATTCCAATGCTTTAATGTCCCAGATAAACATCAATTAATTTGTTTCCATTCTTAGATTCATTACCTTTGGTGAATGTCTCTTTTTCTAGTATAAGCTTAACATTTTTATTTCAACAACCCGACAGAGTCGGCTTATGAACACTTATCCCTACCAAAAGGTTGATAATGATTCATTATCACAGAGTCTGAGAGGTCACAGAGTTGTATATATATTGTGATTTTAGTTAATGTGCTAATCTAATTTTGATTACCTCAGAGTGGACAAAATCCTGGGGACCCCCTGTGATTTTTGGGGGCCCCGCTAAGGGGGGCCCAGACCCCAGGTTTGGGCACCAGTAGTCTAAAATATATTAAGATGAATGCCTTGACAGCAACATACAGTATAATTTTTTTTAAAACATGTTGCTCTGTGTTCACCAGCTAACTGCTAACTTTGTCTGCCATTTCGTGCTGTGCTTTTTGTAACGGCTGAGCGGGTGTTTCCATGTGAAAAACGCAAAAATCAGGCCATAAAACCAAAGATATTTATCAGTGCAGCTTTAAGAAATGGTAAGAAGAATTATGCAAACAATACACATAGTGGCTTTAATTTAAAGCAGGGCTTCTGCATGTTTCAACAAATAAAATGGAAGTGTTTTAAAGACGTTTAAGATGATTATGAATGCCATTTAAGACTTATTTCACATCCATATGGGCAAAAGAAATATAAGATGTATTATATAAACACTGTATACAGTACGCATTACTGATTACTGGGGTCAATGTTAGTTAAAGTTAATGCAACTTTCTAAAAGTAATATTAACTTCATAATTCAATCAATTTTTAAGATTAGTCAAAGTCGTAAGAGGATTTAGTGGGTCTGTATTGAGTCGAACATCCATCTATCACAAACACCTCATCTCACCCTCCCCTTCCCCTTCCAGCATGGCCCTCTGATATAAACGAAAACACAATTTTCAGGTTATTATACATTAATGAAAACATACTTATGAATATTAAATTCCATTTCTACCACATTCTGCCAATGGATCCTCTTAATCTTAATCTAACGCAACACAGCTGCAAAATGAAACGCTGGACCAAGAATTTTAAAAATAAAATTCTTAGCTGAGAAAAGTAATGGGTTTCCAATCTGCACATGTATCTTTTAAATAACAATTTGTTAATTGCACTGATTTTCCAACCCTTGTTCCCACAAGACTCGATTTAAATGTGTGTATGTGTGTGTGTGTGTATGTGTGTGTGCGTGCGCACGCTCTGAAATGTGTTTTTTAAAGAGGCTTAAGAGGCTGACTAAATGAATGGACCAATTTGCCTTTGCTCTGCAATCATGGGAGTTTGTATGGGATTTAGGGTATCAGAGAAGAGTAAAGGAGAGCAGACATGTAATCAGAATTTTCTAATTTTGTCTCTGCTCTACTCTTCCCCTGTGTCTCCCTCCCTGTACTCTCATTGCATTTTCTTTCTCTCCGCTCGCCCTCCGCTCACATTCTCTCCCTCCTCCTCCTCCTCCTCCTCTCCGCATTTCTCCAACCTCTGCTAGTCTTCGTCCCTTTGCACTCCACCTCCGACCGTTTTTTTTTTTTTTTTTTTTTTTGGTGGATTCTGTTACGTAAAGGTTTCTCTTTCTTGTCTTGTTTTCCCATCTGGTTTCATCACCTGTTTTCAGCTGCAGGTGAATGCTCGGACTGGGCAGCCAGGTTGCCACGGGAACCAGAACTGCCTTGACCAACGGTGTGTGCTGCCTGATGTCCGACAGCAGCTTGTCAAAACCGTAAACATTCAGCGCCTCAACCACCAAGGAGGAAATGTAGACAGCTTTGCCGCTGGTCACGTAGTAACCCAGCGTCACGTTGTGGGGGCTGCAGTCATCACGCTCCACCTGTGACAGAAAAAGAAGAATTCAAGTTGTAGATTTTTTTTTTGTTTACTACAGTTACAACGGTATTTCAACAGATTCTGTGTACATATATCCTCACAACATGGTGATGCTTGTATGACTTGTGTTCTTATTTCAAAAGCCTGTTATTTACTACCCAGCAACAAACCGCATCAAAGAAAAAAAAATCAGTGCTACCAGGTGAAACACTCAGAAGACTGCAGCAGAGATGAGGTGTAAAGCACCTTTTTCTAACACATGTTGTGCCTGAGCTATAGGTTTAGAATACAAATGCATCAGACTAAGGGTATTTATAATCCTTGTATTTTTTTTAAAGCCAAATCTGCCTCGAGGGAATATTTTTCGTTTGAGCCTTCAACAGTCATAAATCTGACTAACTGTGTCCTGGAAAAACACATACAGACAACAATTGGTGGTGAGTCAAGGCTCGTATTTCTGGAGCTATACGCCGCCCACCTTCCTCTCCCCTCCACCTTCATCCACACTGAGCAGCTGTGGCTGTTACTATGGCTCTTTCCTCGTCCTTCTCTTCCTCACAGTCTCATCTGTAAGCGTTAGCCAGCTGCCCTAAGCTAGTCTTTTTCTAGAAAAAAAAACACCCTCACCCTCTTGGTGAAACTGTATCTCATTACCTCCTCTCTTCTCTTCTTCCAACAAAAAAACAAAAACAAAAACTAAACCTGTCTTTTTTTTTTTTCAAACCATACCTACCTGCCAGCACTCGCTGAAGCTTTAGCCCCAGTTTATCAAGAAGCCCTTTGGTTATTAATTATCCTCAGCGACACATGCTTTTATTCCAACAACACACCTTTGGGTTTTGCAGTTCATTAGAAAACAAAAAGAGAGCTTTTGGATCTTTTATTTTATGTCTTAATTCAAATCAGTGAGTGAGGAATTTTAGCAGTTTCCTTTTCATGACTTTGGATGCAGCAATATTTGACTGTATGGCATTAGGGATTTTATGTCCTCTTGTCCTCCTATGCTGGAGGTCTGGAGCCATGTGGCTCTTTTGCCCCTTATTATGTTTATTAAAAAATAAGAAATCTTTGTATGATTTTGATTTTCATTATGATTGTTGTTGGCCTAAATTGCCTATACACGAAATTTAAGAAAGAGTTAATATTTCATTAACTAAAATGTGCGTCATTGCTACAGCTTGGCTCTTTTTTTTCTTGAAATTTCTGCTGGTGGCTAGAGTCTTGAGTCACATCCAAAAAGAAGAAAAGTCTCAGAGGAAAATGGAGACTTTAATAGTTCCGGCTCCAGGCAGATTTTTCCTTTTGTTTTGTTTTTTTCGGCTCTTTTAAGAAAATACATTCAAGGGTTCCATATTAAGTAGAAAGATATATATATGTATATATATTTCATTTTAAAACAATTTTTTCAAAGCTGAAGAAATGTCTCAGTATAAGACATACATTGCTCATCAGCAATTAAAAACAGCATGTATTGTATACACTACAATGTTCACAATTGAATGGATGTATGGATTATTAGTGTCTAACAGCACAGTCCTGCACACAGGATCAATCAGTGCTTATCTAAACGAGGAAGAATGAATCCACGGATGGACGGAGGGACACATACACTTGATCAATTTTTGTATTGTTCGTATAAAGTATACAAGGATGTAACAACACATTATGTAATGACACCACAAAATGCAATACACTTTTACATCATCATGAAATAACACCTGCATTTTGTAATTAACAGCCTGAACGCAATATGTCATCAGTTTCCATGCTCAAAATGGATGTCTTCATTCATAAAAGTCCTTACACAACAATGGTTTTTGTTATACATTCTGGCATGAATCATACTGACTCAAATTTTCTTTTAAAAGATACAGTGCATCCCTGCATTCCTTAACTTAATAACCACCACAATATGGAATCATTTATTAAAGAATGTGGCTAAACTTATTACACATTGCATTCAGGATCTTTATTTTAACTGGCAAATTAACACAAAATGCATGTGTCATTACATTATTAAAGTGACATTTTGCAGTTTTTACATGATGCTGTGTTAATACATAAGTGTTATAAGAGGTTTATTAAGCAATTAAACACATTAATCTAAAATTATCTATATTAGCTTTGGAGAGTTTTACACGGCTGTAAAACAAAACAAACATTCATAAACTCCCTCTAAACATGCATAGCAGGCTTAAAACAAATTTGCAAATAATATTTATATGTATTTAAAGCTAATGAAGATATAAATAATTATATATGATTATAACTGTGCTGTGTTACCAAGCATTAATCAGCTGTTTATACAGTTAAACATGGTTAAGGATACTTAATAATGCAGGAGGAGACTGCTGACAAATTAATTATTTACATTAAAATGTCTTGTATATCTGTTCATGGCTACACTATAATGTATTCTGAACCAGTTATTTATTTTTTAAATACCACTTATAAATGCTAAACCAGGGGCTTCCTCACGCGTCCTGCAGAAACTGCAAGGTTTTGATGTCACGTTTGTCTTGCATGCATACTTAAAAGCAGCATTGTACCTAATAAAGCCAAGCCGACACTAAGCTTGCCCTCTGCTGTCACATCTTCCTCCCTGGCAACATTTTAAAGCTGTAAAACTGGCAGATCTTTGCAAGCAATTATGGTTAACCACATTGTTCAATGATGCAACACATTAAATACTGCTGCATGCTAATTTCATACTGTTTGACAATGTCTCAAAACAGTGTCTACATATCACAGCTTTTAAAGCTCTGGACAATTTTATACCTTGTTGGTGCTGCTCTCTCAATAGTCTGATCCAGATTGCCAAATAATAGTCTACATTATTTGATAGAGAGGATGAGAACCGAGGAGTGTATGTGTGTGAGCGTGAGTGTGTGTGTGTGTGGCAGGGGGTAGATGAAAGTGGACTGGAGCTTAGAGACACTGAGTCACTCCCTGTGCAGGCTCACAAACAACTGGATAAAAATAGAAAAAGCAGGCAGATGAAGACAGAAGACAGGCAGACAGCACGATGAAGGGAGGCAGGTGGACAGACAGAGAGGCGGGCGCATACGACAGGCAGACCAACAGACAGACGAGACAGACAGGTTGGCAGAAAATCAATTGACTTAAACCGCGGGAGCAATCAGATAGGGGAGATGGTGGAGGAAGCAAGCAGTACGAGAAATGTAAATATTGAGAGATACGAGGGAAGAGGGCGAGAGCGCAATGGTTTCAGAGAGGGAAGATAAAAAAGAAATACAAATAGACTCAGTTGAAAAGGAACATAAGAAAGGTTGGACAAAACAAAACGGAGACAAAAACGATCCACAAAAAGCAGCAGAATCGGAAGGATCACTGGACTGCGCTGCCATGATGCAGGAAAAAGAAAAGAATCATTTATTCTGGATTTATTTTCCATTAGCATGTGCGTGTGAGAGAGTATGAGTGTGTGTGTAATAACCCCTCTGAGCAAACACTGACTATTCAACAGGTTATTTCTATTCAGACACGAACAGCGTCTGCATTAGTCACCTCTCTCTGTTTGTCTCTAGCACCATTCAGATGAGTCCTTGTGAGGTGAATGAGGGGGGATGAGAAAATGATGAATACTGTAGAATATTGTAAAATGATGATACACTCAAGAATGGAATATGTGCACATATGAAGAGACAACACTGCTGTGAAATTTAAATCTAAAGATCAGATTTTATATTATTAGAATCAGATAGAAAAACACTTTTACTCAGAGTAATGAAGCAGATAGACACTTGGTGGTCACTTAATTGACATCAAGACTGTATAAACCTGTTGGAGTTGGAGGTAAAATTATAAGTTAAAGTTATCCTCTAATGAGACAACTCATACATAATTAACTACCTATGAACCCCTATTATGTATGTTTACCTTTATTTACTTGCACCTGACTATTAATTACTAGCCATCCATCTATATTTACCAGCCACCAACCTATGTTTACTTGTCATGACCTGTATTTACTAGCCAATAACCTGTGTTTATTAGCCACCACTTGTATTTACTAGCCAATAACCTGTGTCTACTAGCCATGATCTGTATTTACTAGCTACCAACCTGTGTTTACTAACCATTCACTTGTGTTTACTAGCCAGTGGCCTTTATTTACACATAACTTACCTGTGTTTACTAGCCATGACATGTATTTACTTGCCCCCGACTTTTTACTACGCACTGACCTGTGTTTACAAGCCACTGTCTTGTGACTTTTATTTAGAAGCCACTGACCCATGTTCCCTAGCCACTGACCTGTGTTTACTAGCCACTGACTTGTGTTTACTAGCCTGGGACTTTTATTTACAAGCCACTGACCCATGGTCACTAGCCATTGACCTTTATTTTCAAGCCACTGATGTGTTTTTACTAGCCACTGACCTGTGTTTTATTTATGAGCCACTGACCCGTGTTCACTAGCCACTGACTTTTATTTACTATCCACTGATCTGTGTTTACTAGCCACTGACGTAAGTCTACTAGCCTGTGACAGTGTTTACTAACAAGTGACCTGCATTTACTGGCCACTGATCTAGGTTTACCAGGTAGTTGTGTTTACTTCCCACAAACATATGTTTTATTAGCCCCTGGCGTGTAGTTACTGGTCACTGATCAGTGTGAAAGTATTTATATCTAAGAAGCATGATTACAGAGTCCATATCTCAGTAAAAGCTGAACCATGCACTGATGCAAATTCCTCTTCTTAATGTTTTACTTACTTACTAAAAAATAACAAACAGGTTTCTAAGGATTATCTGGCTAACCTTTGCATTGTGTTTACTAGTTGCTAACATACATTTGCTACTTGCAGG
>JAJHUR010084033.1:0-25577 GCA_027495735.1 Lutjanus campechanus | reverse complement strand
GAAGGAAAGAGTGGGAGGCGCAGATCCAGGCGCCTCCACCCTGCACCTCCCCTCGCGCTTGCTCCCTTCCTACTCCCACCACCCCCACCTCCCCCCGGTTCCCCCAGCAGTGCACATTCGTCATCAGGTTTGTCTGATTAAAAGACAGAAGGCCTCAGGTAGCTATTGCTGCTGCGCTGCGTCACATCAGTAATCCTCCACCATCTCCATCTCATTCAGGCTCAGACACTCGGCCGCATTGTGGAATGAGTACCCTGCAGGGAGGAGGAGGGAGGGGCGATGAGGGCAGAGAGAAGACACAGAGAGAGCAGCGTAAGATCAGAGGAGGACGGGACATGAGGGAGTTAGAAGAGCCAGCTCAAGACGGTGTAGGCAGAGGACAAAGATGCAAGCCGGAAATTATTTATAAGAAGCACTCTGTTCTGGAAAGGTTAAAACCTTATTTGTAAATGTGAGGAGACACTAACTCATCACAAACCATAAATATTACATTTACGTTTGGTTATGTACTGTTGTTCAATAATTGAAGACAGAGAAAGTAGATCGTGGTCACATCTAAGCCAAGTAAGTAACGTGCAAAGGTCAAAATGAGTGTGGAGAACGGTGATAAACAAGTAGTAGTGTACATTCTGAATTTTTCAAGCTCCCAAGTACTTATTCCATGTTTCAACCAGTACAAACTCCATCACACAAACAGCTGTTAGAAACTGCAGTAGGGCTGCAACTAGCGATTATTTTCATTATCAACATTTTTCATTTTATGGACAAAACAAGTAATCGATTAATTGAAAAAATGATCCGACAGATACACTGATTAGTTGTTTGGTCAGAAAATGGTGAAAAATGTTGATTGCTGTTTCCCAAAGCCCAAGATGACTTCCTCAAATTTTTAATTTAATTAATTGACTAATCATTGCAACTCTAAACAGTTTTTTTTATCAGTCAAATCTTGGAGAGCTTATAAAATTCACTGTGAACAACCGGTTTTCCCCCCACTGTTTTCTACATAACTGAAAAATGAGGCTACATCCATAACACAGATTTCAATATCCATTTTTGTCTATATTTCTTAGACATTTTCCATTTTCCAAATCTGGTCTCTGATGTCTGGGTTTGGTACAGTTATAAGGTGCTTACGGGAGGGCAGTGTTACAGGCTGTGACCTGCAGGCATGAAAAACACTGCTTATATGATCAATTTATTTTTAGAAATTCAGACATTTAATATTTTAGCAAATAGAATAGTCTGGAAATTCATACTTTTCCATACTTATCCAAACCTGGAAATTACTAAAATCTAATTCCATACTGCGTAGGAACCCTGTATATGACATTTGTTACACCACCTGTTTAGATCTAATTTGAGAGGAAGCCATATCCCATCCTGGTGTGTGTTTATGCACCCAACAGCTCATGGGCACATAAATAAACTTCAGACATAAGCCCACCCTATGAGCACATCCTACTCACCACCTGGAGAGGGTGCAAACAAGTCATCAAAAAGATGGAATACTTTCTGCTGTTGCTTCAGAAATCTGTGTTTCTTCCTCTGTTGATTTTGTTTGGCTCCATTTGATTCCAGGTGGTGAATAAGTCTTCCATTTTGGCTTGTTTTGTTTTGCGTATCAACTCTTAACTTTGATGTATGAGTGTGTAGCTGGTGTATTTGTTGACAGGTTGTATTATCATAAAGCTAAACTGGGGGCAAGCTATTTAAAACTAGCCATTTCTAACTTTAGACCATCTACAGTTAGATGAAGCCAAAGGGAGAAAATATGAAATTCTGGTCAGGTCACATACCTAAGATGCTGGGGTCAGAGTGCAGCATCATGGGCTGTTTCTTCTTCATCTTTCCCCCCTGGTTGTCATAGAGACCAGCCTTGCCCATGTGGTTGGCTTGAAACATGGACTGCAGGGTGCTTGGATTCATACCTCGCATTGAGTCCTGAAAAAAAGAAGAAGACAAGAAAAAATGAAGAAAAGTGAAGACTATCATAAAAATATCTGGACATCCTCAACAGTATTAGTATTTTCCTAATGAGCTATGAAAAAACGAAAAACAAAATGTATTCATTTGTAGCAGGATTTTCAATCCAGGAGAGTCCACGCTTTTTTGAAATCATGAAAACCCTTTTTTGTCATAGCCTGAGGTTATTCTTTTAATGTTTAGAAAAAACACCTGATTGCTAACTTAAATTTGAGTCTTGCACTCATGACAGCATTGTTATTTTGTTACCACATGTGCATTTTCAAAAGTTCCACCAGTTGTATCTGTATGAATAACGTAAAAAAAAGTAGATTTTTTTGTAGGTATCTAAAGTTGCTGGCGGATATTCAGCAACCAGCTAACAATTCATTATACATTTAGGAAGAGTCTTCACGTAAAAGTGTAACATTAGGTTCTTATTGTTAGTTTAATGGAAGACTTGTAGCAGTGGAGACAAAACAAGACCACTGTGCTCACTAACATCTCAACTTCATTGTTGCTTGTACAGTCAAGAGGCACATGTGTATTTACCTGCAGAGGGAAGTTCATGTTCAGTCCAGCCACTTCCTTTGATAACTGGGGTACAGAAAGAAGAGAAGAGGAGGAATTTACAATGGTCACAATTATCACACTGCAAGCTGATACCTATAATTGGTAACCGTCTGCTTCTCATGGCTGATACTGATAACTTCACATTGTTGTATTCTGTAAGATCAAATAAACTTCACAAATATACTTTTATAGAGATTGCCTAAGAATTTAAATGAAATGCTTTGACATAATCTGTCAAAAGATATATTTTTATAGCTGAGATTTATCGGCTATGGTTTCATTATTGGAATAATAAATATATAAATGTCCCATTATTTAGCAGCAATAGTTTAGCAGCTCCGGTATTAATTGTGCGGTCATTTTTAGCCCCTTAATAGTTTTTAAAAAAAACATTAATCAAGATGTATTACAAGCCTGACTTTCATATAAAAACATTCACAATTATGTGTATTCTCTTTTATTTTTTATTAACAGTCAGTGTAATAGGACCTTTCCCTGAATTTATTTTTCTAAAGTACTGGGTATACTGTACATGACTTCCTAGTAATGACTTGTCTTTTAGTTTATATTGTTAAGGGAAGTAAATACTTTCTTTTCGTGTATTGTCAAATTAACGGTCCTGACTGTTCAATCTGCTCTGTGCTAACTGACACGGCATCCATCAAAAATAGACTCTGCGCGTATTTGAAGCAGAGAGCCGTTTCTGGGATGCATCAAGGTGCTGCTGGTGGAATCATAAGCATTGTGTAGAATAGCTGCGATCAGCTCCGGCTGAAATGGTGCAACCACAATGCAACACAGCCACGCCTGGTGGAATTTAGCCTTTAGTTCAGTCTCTTAATACATTATAACACAACTAACATGTTTGGGCAATAAATGAGAACCGTATTCCTCAATTAAATTAAACCATTCTGATGTTACATCAAAATTACATCAACTAGTAATGAAACTTTCACTTTAATGTAAATGAGGAACACAAGAAACTAAAATTATTTGTCCTCTTGCAATGTTACAAGTTAAAAACAAAACTGAAATTAAGTCTGCTATTAAACTATTTTTATATATAGTAGTTTTTGTGTTGAGGCCAGATTTTTTCTTACTTAAGACATGACGGCCATTCTGTCTTCCACACACAGAGAAGCAAGTCTGTCAGAATTTAAGCCAGTAAGTGGCTGCTTTCCATTACTCAGTGTTGGCACGGACTGGGGTGTATCCAACAGGTTATGTTTTTGACATATGCTGCGCTCGATTTAAGAGACCTTTCGAGCTCCAGACCTACCTGCTGCTGCTGTCTCTGTTGGTTGGCTTTCTGTTTGGCACGTCGCTCCAGAAACTGTTTGGCGAACTCTTTGGCTTCCACTGTGTCCCCTAGGTAGGACCGGATGAAGTCCAGCACTGCATAGGGAGACTCCACCTCCTTCAGGTATGCCACAATTGTGGCAACTTAATAAAAGACATTTAAATGATTAGCAATGCTGGAAATAAGGGCAAAGATGTTGAGATACGTTTACTTTTTAGTACAGAAATACTAAAATGTATTGTATTTTAACACACTGCAATCAGCTATCTAAGCTGAGGGTGAACTCTCCTCACCCTTGACACTGCTAAATACATAAAAGCGGAGCAGCCTACCATCCAGAGAGGAGGAGGAGTTGTTGGCAGAGGTGTTGAGAGCGTGCAGCATCTGTTCACACCAGGTGGTGAAGCCGTCCTGAGGCTTCATGCCCTGCAGCAGCTTCAGCAGCTTCTCCTCCTCGTCTGTACGCTTACGACGCATCATGTACTGATCACTGCAGAGGACATACAGAGTTCAATGCATATCAAATATGTTCGTAGACTAAAAGATATGGACATACAGATTAATATTAAAATCGGCCACAGTAGGTGTAAAAAAGGTGATGGGTGAAGCTACAGTATTTATTAACAGGCCATCCAACATATACATGTGTTTCAGTTTCTTTAATCTGGTCTCATGTACCTGAGGGAAGGACTGCTGCGGCTGTTCTTCAAGCCCATGTTGTTGTTGCTGTTGCCACGCAGGCCAGCCTGGTTCTTCACAGCCTCGTCCCACATTCCCATGCTGCCTGAAGAGCCTCCGCTGCCACCCTTACCCTCCATGCCTCCAGGCCCGCCCCACATGCCAACACCGTCCACCCACTGCCCGCCCATAGAAGAGCTCCCCATCGACATGCCAGAGTGCTGCAAACAGATTGAGAGATCATTATGACAAATGTAACGTGTCATTTTCAATTTGCATTCTCTCCGCATGAAACTTTAGAAACGTCTAATTTAAGTTGCTAAGACTCACGCGGTCTCTCTGTTGCTGGGCTCTCTGCTGCTGCTGCTGCTTCAGGAGCCTCTCCGCCTCCTGCTGCATCTCCAGCAGAGCCAGAGCCTGGGGCTTTCCTGCCTTGGCGAGCCCAGAGGAGGGAGCCCCACTCCAGCTTGAGCCACCTGCCCCAGGACCCTGCTGCTGGGGGGCCTGCTGCAGCAACTTCATGATCAGTTCCTGCTGCTGACGACACTACAGGAAGATATGACAGAGGTCAACACGTCGAAGCAGTAGTTATTACCCTGAACAGCCATTCTTTTCGCATTTGTCTGTTTAATTCAATTTAATATGACAATAACCACTTGTGATAGCAAACTGGATGACATCAAGCATACATAAAATCAAAATTAAAACACAATTGTACCTAGAGTATTTCATTTTTAATGAGCCAAGTCTTTATCATGAAACATTTCTTGTTAGAGAAAACAAAAATGTCCTAGTACAAAATCTAAAAAAAAAAACGTCTAAATATTCATAGCTCAAGGCAACAGACAGGGAAAACGGGAAATTTAAAAATTCTCCTTCCTTCATCTCACCTGCTTGCGTCTAAAGAGCTCCTCCTCCTCCCTCCTCTTCTGCTCCTCCTGTTGCCTCCTCTTCTCCTCCCTCCTCTTACGCTGCTCCTCCTCCTCACGCTTCGCCCTGAGTTCAGCGTCTCGCCTCTCCTGCTGGAGCTGAGGAGAAGGAATCAGTAGTGAAACGGAACAAAATTAGGTTAAAAAGAGAAAGTTTTACTAAACCCTGGCTTTACATTTACACAAAAAGTTTTGATTGCAGTTATTGTGCCTGCTAACATTGCTAAGAATTTGATTCACAAGCAATAACAAGTTCTTTAATCGTTTTAGTTCAAACGTGTGCATCTGTTAACAGTAAAGACAATGAATACAACATAAAATGTAGGTAGTAAATTTGTGTGTTATGTCAAAACCCACCTTTTGAAGCTGTTCGAGAGTTGGACCCTGAGTAGAAGGATTCATTGTTATGTCCCAAAGACTGGCTTCACCGCCTACATGGAGATATAATTTACGTTACTTCAGCATCTTTAAGTATAGTGTTCTTGTGTTGTTTGTGAATTTATATCTACTACTTGCACAAGTGGAACTGAAACTCTAGACCGCAAGTTTTGCCCAGAACATTTTTGGCAGTGCACCAGTTGCTATTCATCAGTTGCAGCATGCTAGTTGGCTTGGCCTGGTTCGACAAACTCATGTTGTGTCGTTGCTCCTGGTTAGTTGCAGTGAAAATGGGCAAAGAAGAAACTGTGTGCAAACTCTGTTCAGTGTCACGATGCCAGTGTAAATGACAGCATCACCCGAACGTTTCTGATCAGCAGGAGGCAACAAAAACAGTGGAAGGGGAGTGTTCGGACAGCCTCTCACTGCAGATTCAGACTACGGCAATATCTGATGCTATAGGAGTGTTTATCACTGTGCAGCTCTGTACAAACGAGCACAAGCTGTCCAGGAATTATTAATAAGTCAGAGTCTTATGGTGGAGCATTACTGATATTTCTTATTTATTTCTTCTTATGGACAATATGTCAAGATATGAGTGCCTTAACTGTTAAAGTAATAATTATGGACAATGGCCCACTGTTAAATGTTTAAACTTTTTCAAAATAATTTACTACTTTTTAAAAATTGTCCCTGCTGCACAAAAGCGTGATCCTAAAATCCATGACTTTTGTATACCTGCATGCACACCCAGTTGTAGTGTAGAATAGGGTGGGAATCACCTCAAGTTTCAATTCAGATTCAGAGGGCTACAACGCGATAGGAAACAATTACTGTAATTATGATTTCTACATAATTTATTTTTCTCAACAGTTTATTTGTAATGATCCATAATTAGTTCAGTTGCATACGGTGTTGCTCTTTGCAGGTCCCTTCAACTTCATAGAAGCCAAAATGCATCCATATTCTAGCATTTTTCAAGAAAGAATTGTGATGCATCTAAAAAATGATTATTATTATTATGTCTCCCACTGCTAGTGTAGAACATACCTGACGGCTGTGAAGCTGAGGTATGCATGTCCCACATGGACCCTGTATCTGGCACTGACATCGACCTGTTCATCGAAGGCATCATACCCTGCTCACTGCACCTGGAACACACGGGGCAAAGCCCAACAGAAATTCAAAACCTCCTCTGATAAAAAAAGACATGATCGAAACTGGGACACAAACACAAATTCGTGTACGCTAGTCCAGATATAGCTCACCTGTTAATGAGCTGGAATAGCTGCTGCTGTTGGAGCTGTTGATAAAGAGCTGCTGCTGCTGCCAGCTCCTGTTGCTTTTTCAGGCGCTCCTGGTCCAGGTTTCCCTGCAATGAAGAGAGCGATCACCGGTCAGTACAATGCACCTTCAAACTCAAGGAATCAACACTTTTAAAAGCTTTTCATACAGAGTGGGCGAAGTTTAAGAAATAACTGTGGTAGGTTTTATATTTTTACATGCAGCCATCAGGGAAATGTATGTTTTTTGTAACCACAGAGTGTGGTGACCAAAAAATCTGGGTGTCTTCAGCACAAAGACATATGTTACAAACTAACAATACAGGAAATATCTTTATCTAGTGTGTAAATATATCATTAAATGCTGTATGGAACCTGCCTTGTTCTGCTCCACTTATCTGAAGCTTTCACACAACCAGTAACTTTAACTGAAGGCTGCTGCATTATATGTTTCTATGAATATGGTGTGAATGGATCTCTCTTTCTAACTTTCCAATCAAGATATTAACTGTAAAACAATTAAAATGATAACAAAGTTTTGTGTCTTAAAATAAAGTGGGGGTAATTTCAAAAACTTTCAAATGGAGCCCGTCATGTTATACTGAATTGGATTTTTTGAATTAATCGTTGGTCTTTTACCGTGACCTGTCTATCAATCTTCCCTCTCCTCTGCATCCTCCCTTCCCCATCCTCTACGTTGGCTGAGCTCTGACTCACAGTCCCAGCGGGCCCCCGGGTGGGCTGCGGGCGCTGCGTTGGTGGTGGCTGTCTCACCAGCAGGGGGGGCGGGGAGGGCCCAGGGGCGAAGGGCACGCGGCCCCACATCTTGATGACGTCCCCCAAGGGTTGGAAGCCCTCGTCGCAGCCCCGCTTCACCAGCAGGGTCATGGTGAAGTAGCCAGCCTGGAACCACTCGCACATCTCCACTGTAGTGAAAGGGCCTGGTGGTGGGAGTGATAGAGGGAGAAAAATGAGTCTACCTGACTTAAAATACATCAGACTGTAGCAATATCTATGAATCAATGCTCTGTGCTTGAAATGTATGATTGTACAAGTGAGTGTAAGGGCCACAGTGTGTGAGTGTACCCTGGATCTCTCCCTGTGGGTCCTTGTAGAACCACTTCATGGCAGCCTCATGTGACAGCGGCAGAGCAGCTGCTGTGTTCCTGCTCTCCTGCTGCTGCTGCAGAGCCTGGGTGAAACACTCCTCCTCCAAAGAAGTGTCCTGAAGTGATGCCACCATCTTCTCTGCCTCCTACATGAACGAACACACACAGGTAACACAGTTAAAACGCGTTCCCTGTTACAACGTAGTCCTGGGCAAAAAAACCTGCCATATCCCTTGATAATGGAGCGTGCTATGAATGCCACACAAAAAGCCAATCATTTATCATTTTTGTGCTGTTCAGTTGCACCATTGACATGTGACAATGATGTGTCCTGCAACTGTCCCAAATTCTACTTTCAACTGTCCCGGACTTAACAACCATTATCCCGTTACCATTATAACAGTGTGAAAAACCTTACTCTGAATGTTACTAACATCTCCATCAAATGATGTTAACTTACATGTTACAAATGTTTTGTAGGGCTCGTGAAAATTCTTGAGTCATATGTTAGTGACCAGTGTAGAAGAAAAGTATTTTATTTCTTTCTAGTTTTCTTCTGATCTTGAGATGGTTTTCTTTACATATTCTTATTTAAGTGCCTCTGCTGAGAACCAACCTTTTTGCATTAATTAACATACCTTAGAGACTAAACCTTTTATTGGCCCAATTGTCTGCTGAAACCCCACCTTACCTACCCTAACCCCCAACTGTTCTCCATTTTAGTCTGTGGCTTTACAATACAAGCTGTGTCCTTCTTGATCACAGGAACTCATTGCTATTGTAATTAGATTTTCACTTTGGGCCTCTCAGATGCACTTCCACTGATTTAGCATCCAGTTCACATTTGGGTTCAAGGAAGCTTGTTTCATCCTGGAATTTGCATTCTGATCTTACTGCGGTTCCCTGTAAAACTGTATATAACCTGAGACAACTCTACTCCAGCAGACAATATCTTGCCACCGTGTTGTGAGGCTGTCTCCACAGTGAATAAAGCAATAAAGAATCATTTCCTTCAGCACCAACCATGAGTGGTGGAATGAGCTAGTGGTCATTTACATTCAATATAGGACTGTCCTTTTATTTTGAGTTTCATTATTTTTTAACTAAAAAAAATGAATAAGTATTGATAGACTGAAATGAAACATTTAATTGTAATATTTTTTCATTTATGTTGCCCTGTTACAAATATATAATATTTCTGAGACAGCTGCTTGAAGTGTGCCTCCTGTTGTTCCTACCTGCTGCAGGTGCTTCATGCCCTCATCGTCCTCGGTGTCTCCTCCAGATGGAGGGAGGAGAGGAGCAGCAGAGGAAGGGGGCGGGGGAGGCAGACTGGAGGAGGTGGTGACGGAGCTGGGGCTCAGCTGGGCCTTGGAGCCCCCTGCTGGTGCCGCGTCTGACACAAAAACAAGAAGAAGAAACATTAGTAAAACAATGGGGGCTATTTTTAGTATTTCTATTCACGGGATGATGATGTTGAATGTTGGGGGGTCGAGCCACCTACTGGCTCTCTATCTGATACAGCAGGGACAGCGGGTTCAGTAAACAAGATATTAAATGACTGGGGATAAACATATTGTGTATCAAACCAAAATATCAACGTGGCTGAATTTCCTCCCACACACTCACTGTCCAGTGACTAAAAGAGCTTGGCTGAAAGCAGGAAGCCAAAAGCTGTAAAGTTGCAGAGCCAGACGAGACCAAGAGCTTCAGACAAGAATGTTGTAATCCAAGAAAGAAGTATGAATAGCCAAATGTTTGGGCAGTGCTGGTTTGGAAGTTAACTCTTTACAAGAATCATCCACAGCACTGGTCGCTCCATTGCTTCCAAAAAGGGTTTTAAGGTCAAGAATACATTTTCAACTTGAGTTCATTGTTGAGAGTTTGTCAACATGAGGTTCGTACAGGCACCAGCTCCTGCCCATTTTTTATGGAATCTATTTCTCTATCGGGCTAAAAAAAAAAATAGAAGTTTGTTAATGAGTTTCTTCAATACAAGTGTTTCCATGCCCATGTTTCCTTTTTCAGTTCAGGTTCTGTTTTCAACAATTTTATTTTTGAAGACAGAATTTTTATGTCTCTGTTCTAGCCCCATATTCTCCCCTCAATATTTCCAACTGATCTATTGATAAAAAGTGACAAAATGTGTACATCTGCTGTCAAGTTTGAGAAAATATTTTCAGTCATTCATTCAATATTCAATATTTTGCATTTGTCAATACCGCCTTAACGCTGCTGATAAATCTGACAAATGAATAATGGGGGCATTCCTGTGAAGCCTTCAATGTTCGTAAGCAGCAAGTGACAAACTTAACACTTTAGTTAGCTGAACTCAAATTCAGAGCTCAATAATAAGCCCAAACCTGTTCAGAACATACTATATAATCAATACTAGATACTCAATAGACACTCAAAATATGTTTGCTAGGGATGTGAGTGTGAGGGAGTTTGACATGATGTTTTTAATGTTTACTAATGTGCTCTGTCTCTACAAAATATATATTTTTTGATAGAACAATTTCAATATTAATTTTTAAGCAAACAAGCAATCTTCAGAATTGATACTTAGTAGCTGTCACTGGCATTTACCAGGGTGCAAATGCCCCAGACGATTCAATAAGTTTTCAGTATTCTCTTAAGTCACTAGTTGTTTCTTGTTTATTTCTGTTTGATCACTCGCATTCAGAAAAAAACAAAACAGAAATAGCCTAAATAAATAAATGGATATCATACTGCTACTCACTGAACCTGTCTTTGTGTTGCTGGTGGCACAGAAGTCTACTTGAACACAAAATGACCTGGAAGGAGGTTTACCTTCACTGGGTGTGCTGCTGGCCTTGACAGGGTGGCTGTTGTTCAGCTGAGGGTTGTCCACCGCTGGGCCGGCGTTGCTTGGCCGAGGCTCTGTGAACGGAGGGGCAGAGTGGACTGGAGGAGAGGAGGAGGGTGACGCTGGCTTCGTCTCACCATCTCCTACAGCAGAGCCAGCTTCTTTACACTCTGTGAGGGGAGGACAGGAAAGGAAAAAAATCATTAAGTACGATGCCGCAGTCATTAGTAATGAATTCCTCCTGGGCCTGTGATCAACTAGGAAATACTCACGACAAAGTGTAATCAAGTTGCTGTTTTGCATATGTAGGGTGGAAAAGGCTATATCGTCGTCCATTTTATCAATTTTATCAACAGCTTAAATTTACTGGAAAGTTGTGATTGGTGATGTCTAAAATCAAATAAAAAATCTAATAAAGTAAAGTCTTTCCTCACCCTTGTCCTTGTCTCCTTCAGCACTGTTCCTCTCGGCATCAGCGAGGCTCTCCTCCTCTTCCTCCTCTTCTATCCCCTTAAACTCCAACTCCTCCTCCAGGATTGTCTCCTTGCCACTCTTCTGATAGAGGAAGACAAGGAGAAGTAAAGGAAATATGAAAATGAAACAAATGTTCATGGACATTCACAAGAGCCAGAAATAATAGAAATATCACTGGCTGAAACATGTAAATATCAGACTTGCACTTTTGTTACAACAACCTGCCCAAAAAAGAAAAAAAGACAAAACTAAAACACACCTTCATAGGCATGAAAGCTCCAGACGAGTCAAAAGTGCCCATCTCCCCATCCTCCTCATCCGTACACCACTCGGGCAGGCCGTCCCTGTCATCCTCTAGTCCGTCACTGCCTGCACGCCGGCGGCCACCACTGTGACCCTCAGAGTCCCGGAAGTCGAAATCAAACTTCCTCCGACGGCTCTCACCTGGACCACCATGATCCCGCCAGCCTGCTGAGCGAGGACCACCATCTGACAAAGGAGGAGGTCGCATCAGTGCGGATATTGTCACGTAATAATCAGAAGAGTCATGAAAGTATCAGAAACATGCAGTTGCCCATACAATCATGTGGTTACATCTTGGAAATATTTATGTATAACCTCCTGGGGGTGCTGCTCCATCATTAACCAGCTTAAATACAGGGTTTAAGATGTGTTTAAATGTGTTATTAGGAAACAGTCACGTGGGCCTTTATCCCCACTGTTATGTCCTCAAACTGTGCAGTTCTGTTTCTGTCAAAATCCAGCTGCTGTGTGTTGTAAAAATCCCTCTACTGCCACTAGATGTCACTATTATCTACTGTTAATGTTAGACCTGCTGCACACACTGTCATAACTGAGGTTTAATGGGGCATGGAGTAGGAAGTAGTGTAAATAACTGTCTTCTACTCAGGCCATTTTATATCTAAAATATTATCAGCTTACACCACAAATGGTGTGTAAATTGCTGTAGAAGCAGAGTGGGGCTTTCTTTATGCCAAAACATGCTGGTCTGAGAAGTTCAAAATACTGTCACTAGAATTTTTTTCTTCCAGTCAAACCACTGATGCATGTTATGCAATCAATAGATTTCTGTTATGACGTCTAATGTCTAATGTTGTACTAATCTGAATGGTCACATCTGCCTTTTTATTTCTTTAAAGCCACAGAGTATTGCTGATTACATAAGGAACAAAACAGGCTACTTTACAGGGATCATGTACTAGGAGATGTGCTCCAGGTCTAATATAAGCTTGAAGAAAAGGACCTTTGGTCTTATGTGATTTGAAGTTAAGTTCCATACAAAGTGGCCATGTAACCTGCATATGACTCACCCAGTCACCCGAGAGAGCAGAATTTCAATTTCAGGTTTTTTTAAAAATATTATGGTGTGGGCAAACTTAGATACTTACGTCAGTAAGTAAAAAGCCTGTATAAGTTGAGATGACTGTTGTTCAATGTTGACACACATTTTCTAGTCTAAAATTTTACTTCTAGTTAAGCTGCATTTCTGATGAACCCATGCTTGTTGTGACAGAGCACTTGCACAAAAATTAGCAGCAAACTGAGTGTTAAACCCTTGACAACCATCAGTAAACCAATAAACCAATTCTACACTGCTGCTTACCTAAGCTAACAGCAACAGTCCCTCCATACTGGTGAATAAAACCATTCTAAGGTTGCATGGACTGCCCACAGAGCATTTTAAAAGGAGAACAACCAACGCAGCCTTTGCCTTCTCGCGTGTAAAGCTTTAATTTTCAAAACAAACAAGAGTCTGAGGCAGCACTACAATAAATACATAAACGTTTGTATTTATCATACCATCCCTGCGGGGTCCAGTGAGTCTCCAGCTGCTGCCAGGCTCCCCCTCGTCCTCGTCCTGCTCCTCCCGGAGGGTGCGCCAGTTATCACTGTCAGCCCTTGTGTACTCCTTCCTCCCTGGACCCCCGGGACCTGCAGACTCTTCAAAGCCAGGACGCCCCACCTCCCGCCGCAGCGGCTTCTCAAAACGACGCTCACCCCTGAGGAAAAGGAGGGAAATGGAGAGAAGTTCATATCAGTTAAGTGATAAACAGAGGAAAGCAAGGCCAAAACATTACCTAGTTTTTATCCGAGAGAAATATGTTACCCATTCACAGATTTTAATCAATTAAAATACATAAATAAATAAAAAAAGGTTGCTGCAAAAGTAAGATAAATTGTCCCACAAGAGCAAAAACCTACAAAAATACCAAACAGAGACAGAGTCTCTCAGCAGTGAGGATATACATCTTTACTATGCCATGGATCTGTGGTTTATTTGCTGTATATTTGACTTTCAGGTAGTGTGTGCCGAGGTTTTCTCACCGGTCATCCCAGCTCTGGCTGCGGTGTATCTCTCGGACACTGCGGCCGAAGCCCACCTCCGAATCTTCAATACTTCTTTGGTAGAATCCACCTTCACCACGACCCCGTCCTAATTACAGAGAGAAGGAGTTATTCATATGTAATATAACTGTCATTTTTAAAATAATTTAAACAACACTTTTATAACTTAAAACAACAACAATTCAACAATTTCCCCTCTGGGATCAATAAAATATTTCTGATTCTGATTCTAAAAGGGATAGTTCAGATTATTCAAAATGGGGTTGAATGAGATACTTATCAATAGCCTGTATGCTACCTATAGTAGATGCCAGTGACCACAGCCCCCACTATAAGGAAGCAGAGAGCCAGCATAGGATGTACTGCTGTGAACAGGGTCAGCAGCAAAACATATTTTAGCCACTTACACAAAGGCCCACCCCCCAAAAAATATTATCAGTTTAAGTGTACACTATATTTAGAATATTTTTACCACTTCATCTTGCCAGCGGACAGCCTCTTGTGACATGAAATCACGGTTTAAACAAGTCAATCCTTAGAATCCTTAAGGAAAAACAGTAATTTTATCTCACAGAACACGTAGTTTGCTGGACTACCGCTGCTTCAGTTAATTACTTTATGTTATTGTGTGACTTCTGTGTTTTAAAAGGTTGGTTCAGATTCACGAAAGTCACACAATAACACAAACAAACTAACTGATCAAGGCAGCGGTAGCCCAGCAGCTCCCATCGTCTATGAGATAAAATTACTTTATTTCCTTATGAAGTCTGGCTGGTTTGGAGACAGAGATATTTGGCTGATATAACGGTGGTTTCTTGTCTGAAACAGCTGTCTGACGACAAAGCAAAGAAGCAAAAATATTCTAAAAATGCTGTACACTTTAACTGATAAAGATTTTTGGGGGTGGACCTGTTTTAAATGGGTGAAATAGATTTTGCTGTTGACTCTGTCCACACCAGTTCATTGCTTAGCTTCCATGCTGGTACTCCTCTCTGCCTCTCCAAACCGGGGAAGTGTCAAACAGTATCTACTGTAGGTAATACACTGTCTATAAGTAAGTCATACAAGCCCACTTCAAATAATTTGAACTATCCCTTTAGCAAAATGGGATTTAATAAGCATCCATTGCCTTCAGGCTGCAGACAGCCGTACACACATCAGAACATGCACACAAATGATGAAACCCACACAGCATCATTCTTCTAAGCCGTTTCCTTGGCTGTCCTGAACCGGACGGCTCATGTTTACATTGGCCATTCATATGCGCGGATTGCGGTGTGTGCACAAGGTGAGTTCATAAGCCTTAGTGGTTTTAGACAGGTGTGGCTGGACAAAAGCAGGGCTATTTAGACAGGCCAAGAGGAAGTGTGCTGCATCAAGATGGTGGAAGAAAAAGGGGAAATAAACACTTCAGTGGCTGGCTTGAATAAACTGCTTTACTTATGCTGGATATCAGCCATTGTAGCCTCAGCCAAGAGTTTTGGGCAGCGTTTCTGTTGCTGTTGGACTCATGTTAGCTTTAGCACAAGTGCTTGTGGATTTATCATGAGTGCACTTAGTCTGAATCAACGCTGTACTTTATTTGTTACTGATTTTTCCCTTCTTGTGGGAGTTATTTTTTTTCTGCCTTTAGTTTTTTACCTCGACCGCCTCGTGTGGCCCCTCGTCCGCGGACCACTCCAGCTGGGGCGGCCCCACCCACCCCTTTTCCCATGAGCCTCAGCACCGCCACACTGTTCACAGACATGGAGAAGTTCCTCTGCGGAGAGAGAGAGAATGGAAAGAGCAAAAGGGAGGAATGTGAGGAATGTGAGCTCACAGCCACATTTGTCAACCAACAGAACAGCTCGCTTTGGTCATGTCACGTTATAGAGATATCACATGACAAGCTCAAACAGTTGAACATTTGCAGGTATCAATGCAATTTGTGAGCGTGTGTGTTGGAGGCAGACCTGCTCCTCCTCAGTGAGAGGCACCAGTGCCAGTGGCTGCATGGGCTCATCTTGCAGAATAGCAGCAAACTCCTTATCCTGCATGTCCTCTGGGACCTGAAACAACACCAGCAGACACTTGACGGTCAAAACTATTCTTCAAAAAACAACTGACCTACAAACAGCTTGTTGTTTTTGAGGACAGGAAAGTAGAAGGAAGTCTGAAAGTGATGTGCATGCTGGAGTGATCACTTTTAGCACCCAAGACTTCCTTAACATTGCTTAACATTCAAGATCATTGTTGTTATTCTGTGATTCATACAGTCCCAGGAGAGACTTTGAAGAGTTCTCCAACCAACCTTGTTGTCTTTGATATAAAGTGCTAACATCTCCTCTCGGCCGTAGCGGTACTCGGCCAGCTTGTACTTTGGCATGGCGGGGGAAGGAGGGGGGGACGTCACACTCCCCCCACTGGACAGTGCACGGAGCCTGTGTGAGGAAGTGCACAGGAATCATTAACAATAGGATAATGTAATTCTTTAACATCAACATCTTTCATACGAAACTCAAACAGACCATAAGATGTTGCAGTGTAGGATTTGAAAAGTAGGACTTGGGTGGGTTTGTTTAAAAAATGATGATACTCGTCCTAATTAGTGATCTGTGTGATTAGTCAACTATACAAGTAAAAGTTTCCACTCTCACTCGTCTGCACCAGGAACACTAGTCGGTTAAACTATTCATCATTATTTTATTCATGTACAATGCAAGTCAACTGTGGCCTCTAAGCTGTTATGCAGCTGCCAGCCTCTAGCAGGTGCTGCAGCACCGGCAGGCATTAGCCCCTTTTGCCCAGGGCGAACGCCCCGATGGCCTGGATGTTGTTATGGGACACTTGACAGCTCAAAAAGAGCATGGTTGGTCAGTATTTTCATGTAGCAAATGAAAATAAGGTAAAATGTAGGCTGTGTTAGAATAAACTGGCATATAACCACTTTACTGGAGCGATGAGTAGCCACACTCAGCATGGACATTAAAGGGATACTTCACCCAAAAATGAAAATTCAGTCATTATCTACTCACCCTCATCCTGATTGAGGGTCAGGTCTGTTTTGTTAGTCCGCAAAACACTGTTGGGGTTTCACAGGAAAACAGACTTGCATAATCTCCCAAACAATGGAAGTGAATGGTGACCGGTTTTCAAATGTAAAAAACGACTGGAAAAAACATAAAAAGCCTCCATACTGCTCATCCGGCGTAATCCAAGTCTCTTAAAGTCCTGACATGCTGTTTGCACACCGTCACACCATGCACAACCAGTTCAGTGTGTATGTGCATGTGAACATGGCTCCAACCTAAGGATCTACAGTGAAGATTCAGGCTAAAATCATGGTGTAAATAAAATTATTTTTTTTCAGTCAACTTGGCAAGTTGGGGCTTCAGGAAACTTGGATTACATTTGAAAACTTGTCACCATTCATTTCCATTGTTTGGGAGATTCTGCAACACTGTTTTCCTGTGAAACTGCAGCAGTGTTTTGGGGACTGATAAACTAAACCCGCCCTTCAATCAGCATCGAGGGTAAGTACATAATGACTGAATTTTCATTTTTGGGTGAACTATCCTTTTAACTTGCAAGCAGAGCAGGCTGCTGCACTGCTAACATTAGCCACACTGTGCTGGCAGCTAACTTCAGCTCTGGGTAAGCAATCTCGTTTCCCCAAAGACACTGTGATCCTTGTTGGTCTGAAAGGGTGAAGCATTTAATAAGTTGTTGTGATCTTTTTAAGGATAACGTGCTATGTTCATAATACACATCTCGAAGTGGCCAACAGTTCAGCAGCATTTATAACATGATTTGGTCAATAAAGAATGTGATTAACTGCTTCAAATGACTCCTAATGCATGCAGTTTTTTTTCCAGACTAGTCGACTAGTTTGCGTTTAGTTGTCAGGGAAATTGATCACCAATAAAACAACCCTAAAGGTGATACTGGTACATATAGAGTACTCATTTGATACCTATAATGTGTATAGAAGCATTCCTAAAAGAATCCCTCTGTGTTTCATATACTTGTATTTATGATAATGCTATTATTTTATGACCTGTGCAGATATATTGATGATATTGCCCAACTGTAGCACAGACTGTGGGTTGTAGCTGCTGCGGTAGTGAGCCAATCACACATCAGAATAAAACGAAAAACAGTTTTGGATTTGACTGCAAGCAAAACCATAGAAATAGTCATTTTTATAGATCTGTGAACAAAAATGTTTAAATGCAGGTATTGTTTGACCAAAGAGTTTTAATATTACTTGGTACTAGTTTATTTTGGTAAATTCCCCAAAAGAAATCAAGTACAGGTACGCAGCACTAACTTTAACAGTACCAAATAGACAAGAAAACCACTTATAAATAGCTTGGTGTCAATTACTGTTGGCACAGAAAACAAAAAAAAAAGAGCCATTGTGCAACCACAATAGAATCCCTTTTCATCTGAATTTGAGAAAAATATCTAATAGCATCCATCTTGCAGCAGAGAAAAAGGAATTTACTAAATGTTCTGTAACAAATCAACCATCCTCCTACGCAGGTCCCCCTGAATACACTTGGCTCGACACAGATGATATATTAGCTTTCCAATCTCAAGATTTCATTTTAAAAAGCTATTACTAGCAGGCCAGATTCCAAGGCCTGCTGTTTAACAATGCCTCCATTCACATGCCTCTACAAAGTGTGTCATTGACTCACAGCCCCACATCAAAACCATATGCAACTCTGAGAGGTGTAGGGGTGGGTGTGGGGTGCAAGAGGTAAAAGAAAGAATCATGAAAGGCCAGTTGGTAGCATGTGGCATATCAAAGAGGGTAAAAATAAGTGGAGCAGTGGCTCATATGCATAACAAGAGGAGAGCTGAGGAAACATGCCAGTGGGTGGGGTGCTAAGAAATATTTTTGCATAATTACATCCACTTCACTTGTATTTACCTTAGCAAAATGTAGCCCCCCCCCCTAATAGGACAAAGCATGAAATCTTCCAATCTATACATTCATAATCCTGTGTGAGACTCTTAAAGAGCAAAGGTGGGCTGAGTATTTGTTACATAAATCTAAATGCCAGGGAGAAGGTTTTCGCTTTGAATTCTCCCACAATGACTAACAGCATACTTGCCGACTCTTCTGCCAACAAAACCTCAAATGGTCTAAATAATTTGTGATGCTAACGGGCATTAAAAGACTTGTAAACATGCTGGCCAGACAGCTGTATGTGGTGAGCGCATGAACTGGCCCGCTGCATAGTGATATTAAAAAAGGGCTACAAGGATGAAAGCAGCCTAGAAGGGCCACTGAGAGGAAAGCAGCTGCATATGTGTAAAGAGAGAAATATTCTGCGAGGCTGGCGCCGCACCAAGAATGCACACAGCAGTCACAGGCCGTTAGAGATGGAGTGCTACCAAACTGGAGACTACGCCCCCCCCATTAATCGTTACACAAACATACACTGAAGAGGAGGAGGAGGAGGAGGAGGAGGAGGAGAAACAGCAGACAGACAGAGATGGACAGGACACCGCTGTGACAATACCTACATTCTGGCTTCAAGTAAACACTGGTTGGTAAAGTTAATGATTACAAGAGAAAACAGTCTTTGAACGTGCAACCTGAAATCACTGAAATGTATATACAAACCCACTGAACCCATGTGGACAGTTACAGTGATTTACTACCACACATTCCTTCCCCCTAGACTGCAGGAACTAAAGACGCTGATGTTGGTTGGTCTCTTAGTCCAGAGCAAAATATGCAACTAACAACTGTTTTCATCATCAATAAATCAATCTGTTGACCATTTTCTTGGTTAATGACTGTGTGTGTATAAAATGTTGGGAAAAAAATTAAAAAGTCACTATTTTGCAGAACCAAATGATGTCTTGGCAAAGCTTGTTTTGACCAGTTAACAGCTCAGAACCTAAAAGATGTTTAGTAAACTATCAGACTGTATAGGACTTGCAAAATTACTCTGTCATCAAAATAGCTATAGTCCTCTGTCATATGACTAATTAAATGACTAACAGTTTCAGCTCCAATCTCCACAAGTAAGGGCCATTTTTCCATAAAATTTATTATGGATATCCTGGTTTCACCATTTGGTCCATGACAAGATATCTCAAAATATTTGGGCAAGATTTCCATGATATCACCTCCATGGTGCATACTGCGGTTTCCAGAGGATTAATCCCAGTTTCTTTCATTAACCCCCTGAGCTTTCCTTTAATACCACGTCCACAACGGGTGCAACGGTGAGGAAATTTTCCCACTGGTTAAAATACTTATGAAAACAGCAGCGTTACCGACTACACTGCACATGTTACAAGTAAAGATATGAGTGATGATGCTCAATATCTGTAACATTGGAGCGCGCATGTTGATCTTTAATGTTGGATATTTAGATTGTTCCTCACTTCGGAGAGAACAAATGCGAAAAGCATCAGTTCATTATTAAGTTTCCAGTTGCCTCCACTATCAAACATCCCCCCTACACTGACCCCAACAACTGTAGCTGACATCCACAGAGAAGATGTAAAGTAATTCTAATAGAGCTGCAATGATTAATCGATTATTAACTTAATCGCCCACTATTCTGATGAATGATGAATCGATTTAAGTAATTTTAGAAGACTAAATTCTCTGATTCCAGTTTCTTAAGTGTGAATATCTTCTGGTTTCTTTGCTCCTTTATGACAGTAAACTGAATGTATTTGGGTTGTAAGCAAAATAAGACATTTGAGGATGTGATTTTGGGCTTTGGGAAACACAGATCAACATCTTTTCACCATTTTATAGACCAAATAATAAATCAATGAATTGAGAAAATAATCAACAGATTAATCGACAATGAAAATAATTGATAGCTGCGGCCCTACACTCCAATATTAAGTACGGTTTTAATGTCAGCGTCTTGTCAAGGCTTGTTTGATTTAATCAAGTCAGCCTTAGTTTTGACAGATAAGCACCAGCTCAATCATGTGTTTAACAACAGAATGATCAGTTTTATGTCCGTGCACAGCCTACAGCTGTTGGGTGATGCTGGGGCTCTGTTTAGTTGCCCTTCCAGCAGATTTCAGTCTGTGCAATCATATCCAGTAAAGAACACATCACATGCATAAAACCTGAGTTATGCAATCAAAACAGTGAAGATAATTTAAATAAAAACACTGCTATCTGGAGGTCAGGGGTTTAAACACAACACAAAATGAACCACTGCCATGAATCATTGCATGTATCATGATACTGTATTTTTGTAGATTGATACACTATCACAAAAAATAACATGTGTGATAGTGTGATACTCAAGCGTATTGATATTTTCTTTCACTAGAACAAGCAAACGCATATCAGACTGTGATTTGGCTACAGAATTACATTTTCTCCGTGAAACAGCAGGAGTCAGATTTCAGACGCTTTCAGATACTTTCGCGTCTGTGCACCTGAACACCGGAAACATCTGCTACCGAGGCAAGCCTAGTCAACATCAGGCCAAAATGTCCATTTTACACACAAAATAATATAACAAATGCAAATTGTCATAAAATTTAATGGTCAAGTGAAGGTCATTTACCATCTAGACATAATAAGGTGCAGATTTAAGATTCTTTTGAAAGATCATGGAAGAAAAGCACTAAAAATAAAGTCAAATTTTCAACATCATGACAGTAACATATCCACAGAAGAAGACGTAGAAGTAAAGAAGGCATTGAGTGGAGTCAGATCATAAAACACATTTCTAGAGCTGCAACGATTAATCCATTACTGATCACTAACTGGGGCGCCCCTGCAGCTCAGGTGGTAGAGCACGAGCCCTGTGCCCATGTACTGAGGCTGTCAACACTCTGCAGCGGCCACAGGTTCTACTCCCACCTGTGGCCCTTTGCTGCATGCCATCCACTCTCTCTCTCTACCCACTTTCCTGTCTGCTCTTCAGCTGTCCCCATCCAAAATAATCTATAAAAAATAATCACCAACTTTGATCAATGAATCACTTCTGAGTCTTTGAGTCTTGGACAAAACAATGCAGTTGAGGACGTTACCTTAGGCTTTGGGAAACAGTGATCAACATTTTTGGACCAAACAACTAAGCCATTAATGGAGAAAATAATCGTCAGATTGATCAATTATGAAAATAACTTAGTTTTAGACCTACACATTTCACTTATTTAAATTTTTGAATGCAATCGCATTCATTTTGTTCATGATCTCTTTGTATTCAATGCTACTTTAAAATTTGCTGATATAATGTTAGAGAAATCAGATTAGTTACCATTCTGGGCCGAAGTTAAGAGTCTCAGCAGTCATATTCCTCACGTCCACACAGAACTGAGTATCTGAGGGGGAAGAGAAAACTCTTTATTTTCTGCAACAGAAAAACTTCCAGAAAATGTTTTGAGCAGAAAAATAAACGTGCTACAAACTCTCTTACCCTGTCCAGATGAGCGGAGCAGGCTGGACTGGGCTGGACCAGGCTAGAGCTGGCTTGCTTTAGTTAGGCTAGGGTGACTTCAAGGCTGAGTGGTGCTTAAGCTGTGGTCACAGAGCTCCCCAAACACACAGACACAAAGAGAATAGCTGCCAGTTTCAGGTGCTTGAGGAATATCAGGTTATCAGGTCCTAACTAGATAAAGGAAGGGGGTTCGACGATAGTTTGGAGAATGGAAGCTCCTGCTACTCACAGCCGAAAAAGGTTGTTAAACATAAAAAAAGAAACAAAAAGAACCTCGGAAATTAACAATGGAACAAAATAAAACACTCTTTGCTAGTAATAATGTTTTCTTTTTGTTGTTTTTTTTACAGCAGTTATATCTCACATTAAAGTTAAAAATATGAACTGATTCATCAAAAAAGGTAACGCAGGAACGAAATAACAGCCAAAACAATGAAACAGGCTGCTGGAACAGCTGCCAAGAGCAGACGCGACTCGCACTCCTCTTCTCCTTTCTCTCTCTCCCCCTCCGTGCCTTTTCTCTCGCTCCAACTGAAATGTGGATTGACGGAGACCCTCCAGGTAACTCCTTTATTTCCTGTCCTCCTCCCTTTGCACCACTGGAAATAAAGCAGAGATTGAGAGAGGGGGGATCAGAGAAATCAAATGATTCAAAGAGAGATGGAAAAAATAGTGTACACTTAATAAATTAGCTGCCGGTGAGACGCATTTTCACAGCTTGGCAGTCCGCCTATATTGTGAGAGGAAAGGAAGTGTAATTTGATTTTCCGTTGTGTAGCCATGACACACTATTTTCGCGGCCTGCCTCTGACTATCTGAGAGGTACCGGCCCAGTTCGATCAATCCGTCACAGCACACTGGGCAGGGAGAAAAACACAGCGGTATTCCAACACGAATAAATGAAAACAGCAAACTATTTGTAGTCTAGAGCTCAATCATGGCCCAGTGTTGCTGCTGCTCAGAGATTTTCCATCCAGAAATCTAGACAGACTATTTCAGTGATGTTATGAACCAGCTGCTTCTAAAACCATGCAGCTGGCTGGGGATAGCTCCTCAAAATGTCATGGCAACCAAACCAAAATCCAGGCAGCTAAATTTCAACATTTAATGTTCATACACAGTTAGGGTGTCTCTAGGATATGAGCAAAGAGCTAGCAAGCATCTTTACATCTAAAGCACTTCTTTCCTCTTATCTAAGTGATACAGCAGTAAGCCAACTCACTTCAAGTAAAGTGACAGATATACAACTAGTGCTGGCAGAGACAAAGTTGCCTGTCTGGCTGTTACACTTAACCACAGTTGCCTTCAGAAACACTGTAACGTGAATATTTTAAAGCTACTCCAAGAAGCTTTTATATGTTGTTTGTTTTGGAGCTGCCTGCATACAAAAGCGGTATTTTTTTTTTAACACAAAACACAAGGTCAAAAATACATTCATGTAAATAATCCCCCCCGTTTCTTTTGAACTGGTTAACATACTTCTCAAAGTAACTTTGTTTGGGAAAATGTAACACAAGCTTGTTTCATCTAATTTCAAGGAGAATCTGTCCCCATAGAAGCCATTAAGAATAACTATGTAGAAATAGCAGAGGCTCTTACAGATGGTCTTGTTTGTTTACACAGGTCATATAAAGACTTCAGTGATAAACTGAGACTGTTTCATACCCAATTAAAAACTCCTTACAGTAGCTTTAATCAAGACCTCATTTTCCCTTTTTTTCACATTGTATTTCCACAGAACACTGCTTTTTTAAACACACAACCACCACAGCAACACTATCTGAACTAGCTGGAATTCAAGATGTGATTTAACACATATCCTAAACACTGTGTGGGTGGGCAATATGCCATCATATTCAATGACAGTGATTATGTTTCCCATGCACCATCTAGCATTATCTTATGCTGTTGTACAGAGTTCTGGTATGCTTTTGTGTTCCAGTTTTTAGTATTTATTTTTACAATCTACTGTGGATTTCTAGGCTTTGCCAGCTAATCCAAAGGACAACAGAAAGAGGTACAAAGGTACCAAATTTAGATGAAGACTACCTTTTATCAAACAAGGTGTTAGTAGGGCTAGGTCTTCTGCACATGACATAACTTTACGAACATTATAAATTATCATCTACTACAAGACCTACAACGATTAATTGACTATTAATTGATAATTAAATTAACTGGTAATCAATTCATCCTTTTGTGTAATTTTTAAGTAAAAAACGTCCAAATTGTCACGATTTCAGCTTCTTGTATGTGAATATTTTCTGGTTTCTTTACTCCTCTTATGATAGTTAACTGAATATCTTTATGTTTTTAACAATACTAATATCAGTCCCAAAAACCATTGAGCACTGGCTCTAAAACCAAGTATATGTTCACATGAATTTAAACTTAAGTGTCTTTGTCGTTTGGATCCATGTTGAGACAGTATCAAGAGACCACCAATTCCAGTGACTGAAACAAAACTTCACCAGCAGGTTTTATCAGGTGGACCCATTCACAACCACTCTAAAAGTTGATCCAATAATCCATTACTTAGGGTCGGTTGACATGGAAAATTGTTTACAGTCAGTGGTTTTGGAGGTATCAATCTTGTCAATATCTCTGGCAGTATTAACCCACTGTGTGCATTGTTGCAAATTAGCAACATTTCCTGCCTACATTGGACCAATGGAATGACATACGGTATCTTGACTGCTTTGAGGTTTCGATAAAAGATTTGATCTGATCAGCACTTTCCACTATGAGTCTTAGCCATCAGCATGCAGTCAAAGCCTCTTAGGGGCTGTAGTTTTGGAATGATAACAAAATATCAATCAAATTTGATCTTTGTTAAAATGTATACTAATTGCTCGAAAATTCGTACATCCAGAATATTTTAAAATATGAAGAGAAATCCCCAAGAACAGGTTTCAGTTTTTCAGACAGACTGCTGAAAGAAACTTGATGAACCCCTACAGGAACACAGGCTAGTAAATCAAGGGAGCAGGACTTTGGGGTATCGTTAGTATCAGAGCTTAAAAGTGATAAATAATACATACATAAATATTGTGATTGTGATATGAGTCGTGATTTTAGTGGGAATGGAATTTTTTCTCACTGAAAAAATATAAAAATGATTATATGATTTATGCTGGGGTCTCTACCAAACAAGTCGAGGACAATATGATTTGTGGGCCAGGGAATCAAAAAAAAAAAAAAAAAACTGCTCTACCTCTTGATTCTGAGATTCCACCATATTGCAATTTCGATAACATTTGGATTA
>JAJHUR010084030.1:0-21332 GCA_027495735.1 Lutjanus campechanus | reverse complement strand
CGTGAAAAGGCACATATTAAAAGATTGATCTTGGATTTTATTAACCGAGATCAGATCATTCAAATGAAAATCAATTTAAATTGGAAAAATATCTGTTTTGTAAACGCAGCCGTAATCATTCATCTTGGTAAAGAAAGTTTAGCCTGCTGTAGTTGAAGACAGTGATGTTCAAAATGGAGGTTGGAGTCACTGTGGAGTGAACAGATTGACGCTTCATTAGCGCCTAGAGGTTTTATTTGGGGGTTTGCAGAAACGTCCGATATTAATGCTCTTCTCAAGAGACGAAGTCACATTTCTAGTGTTGTAAAAAAATACTGACATACTGATACATCTCAATTCTGAATATTTGAAATGCTTTCAATACTCATTTTCCATAATATCAATGCTCCAGTACTAGTTATGCTCTTTTCCACCAAATTAGCTCTGGTTCTTAAACCGGTTCTGTTCAAGATGTCTTTGGAACCTTGGTCATATCTAATGAACCAGCCAGCATTTCCACCGGAATTGAGTGAAACCACTGTAATCAAGAATGTCATCAACTCTGCTCTTTTTTGGTTCCAGTTGGAAACCAACTTTTGAGGTTCCAAAATAATTTATTTTTGGTGGAAATGCTCCAACCAGTTCAAAATTAGGTGCACAAAGCGGAACGGAGCTAGTTGCATATTGATGGAAAAGGTCTAACAGTGGTGTCTTCTTCTCATCACTCATCTCATTTGCTCTAGGGCTGCGCAATTTGGTAAAAAAAAAAGACTGAAACTGCAATGTGCAATACCATTCCTGGGAATGACCATTTTTGTATCACAAATTTCAGTTTCATTACAGTGCTGTTATGTCACACATTTTTCCTTTATATAAAAACTGCAGGGTAATGAGATTTGGATGTTGCACTTGGTGATATAACAGTTTTGTTAATACTGTGATTAATCATGCAGCCCTCATGTGCTCAATGTTGTGTCGATTTTTTGTCATTGTATCGAAATTGGTATCAAATATCAATATTTTCCAAGGTATTTTATCAAAGTTATCAATTCCAGTATCGTGACAACACCAGTTTCAAAATAGGACAATCTGCAAAGCATAAAGATCAACTGCTTGGAGCCATTTCATCAACTGCTGTGAACTGACTACACTGCTGGCTCTCTGCTGTGATAGGTATGAGGAGCTCTGACATAACAGAGCTAAAAACACCAGCAGACACTGAGTTCATGAAATCAGTGGGCTCCATCTCGTAGGTCTGGACTATGCCGTTCATGAACCTCTCACTCCTGTAAGGTTAATGGTGTGGGACGCTGCAGCGCTCTGTTGATTAATTAGTGCTGGACTGAGGTCAGTGCCTCCAACCTTTAGCTGTAACTGTAGCTCGTAACAAACAATCGTATTTACATGGGAGCTTTGAGTGGGCGGACAGCTCCAGAAAGACCTGAGCCAGATGAAAACACGGCTGCCTGGAGACATAGATGTGATGAGTCACGTAAAGAACCAGACCAGTAAATCTGCCATAAATGTTTCTCCCTTGTTGTTTCTATTAATACCTTGTTGACCTATATTAATGGAACTGCCTTGGAGCTCTCCATTTTCACAACAAAATCTGAGACCTTGCTCTCAGTGATAAGCCCTTGAAAAAGTTGAATGCTAAAAGAAGGGAAAAAAAATTAATAATATAATGCAGCTTTGGCCAGACAGCAATGAAATGAAGTCTTGATGTTGGTGTATTGCTGAGGGCATAAGAGAAACATCATGTTTTATTCAGTCTCCATGCATGAACCTCACAGACTGAATCTCTTGAAGTGACCAGAGGCAGCCCTGGAAAGCTCTGTCTTTGGGCTCCATCCTTTGGTGAATATGCATAACTGCAACAACAAATATGTTTGTTGGGGGTTTTTGTGGTATTGAGTAGCCAGCAATGAATATCATCTCTTTCACGGTTGCTACCCTTCCCTGTATTCTGCATTTCTTGTAAGCCTTTTGGACATTTTCATAGATGGAGGGTGAACAATATGTATAATGAGAAGTTTCTTTATGCAAAACAAATTTCACACTCTTATACAACCATACTTAGTCTTTCAGACAATCCAGGCTGACACATTAACCAGCCATTTTTGCACCCGCTGAACTGGCTGACAAGACGTAATCTACAAACCATACAATATTGCAGCCGATTAGATCTCACACATCACTCCGAGGGACTTTTCATTTTCCAAATGAGTTATCCCGCCTGCACAAATGATGTAGCCGCATGACATCAAGTGTTAAATAAGCTTTGGACCAGGGCTATCCATTCTACTTTGTGGCTGCACTGTAATGTCTGCTCCACCATAAAAATCGTATTTTCTATCCAATGCAGGTAAACGATCTCCAGGGATATTCATGTGCTCATTTAACTTTCTAATAGAGGACTTTAAAGACATGCAGATGGCTTCTCACAAGGACCTGATAGGCTTTTTCAAGTGCATCCTGGCATGAGAACAGTTGACTAAAAAATGCATGAGAAATGTGATGGTAGGTGGATGCGTGCTTTCCAGGAAAAAATGCAAGTAGCACGACAGCATTTTATATTTATTTTCTTTCACTGCTGGTGCAGGCATGATGTCATACACTGATGATAACAGTTGGTGTTAAAGGGGCGATATGTAGCAATTGCATGTCGAAGAATGAGCACTGCAGCCCAAAAAGCAAGTTGGAGCCATAGACAGTACATTAAATAGGTTGAAATTCTATTTAATATGCCATCTATCATTAAAGCAAGTTGTTATCTCCCACCCCTCCTCTCCAGGCTTGAGGAAGCTCAGACAGGCTGCAGAAACAGTGCAGGGGTACAAGACGAGCGCAACATGGTAATCTGACAATAACAAGCAACGACAAGTCCTACAATGTAAGCTGATCAGCTGTTTATTTATTATTTATTTATTAGACAGGGACATGTAGGCATTGTTATATTTAAGTTAAAAAATACAACCAATGCAATATACATATAGGACTTCCAGCCATTGCTAATTTGTAGTCCTTGTCTCCGGCTAGGCTTTTAAAAAAAACAAGATACAACACTGTAGCAAGACTCTAGTCTGTAGCAAATGTCAGTTTTCTGACAATCAGGGTCAAATTATTGTCACTCGCTCAGGTTTATTCAAGAATAATAGATCTATAAGCTTTTTATTTGTACTCTTGTGGAGCCTTTTGTCATTTGATGCAATTGATAGGTTTCTGCTTACAGCCTTTGTCTAGCCAGATACTGTTACAATCTCCAAGTAATATAGTTTCTCAGTGCCAATTTAACAGTTTCAATAATTAATCTAAATCATGATAAAAAAGATACACTGTAATAAGGATTATAGAAAATCACAATGTTAAAATGCATGCTAGGTGACAAGACAGTATTTACAATTCTAATTAAAGAGTATTTAGATTAATCTAAGAGCACTTGAGGGATCTCTGATATAGCTCAAAACTTTCCCTCCTTTTCCTGATTTTCTGTCTTTTCTATAGCACCTATACCCAGGCACATAGTTCTTGGAATATTACTGCTTAACTGTCAATTGTCTGTTGATCTAAAGCTAAACCTATTATGCTGCAAACAAAAGCCCACTGAAAATAAACACTCTGGAGTTGGAGTTCAGTGACTGCCTGCCAGACTAAAGTTTAGCCATTGAAACATTTACTCCTTCTGTTGATTCCTTCTAATGATTTCTTCCGACACATAAGCAGACATTAATCTAGCAAACATTCAGGATTAATTTGAACTCTATTTAACGTGAAACAGGCAAACAAAAACACAAGTTATGAGCCAGAATAGAAATTTCAAAGGACACTATCCCTGTAATGTTGTCAGAGAAGCAAGTATTTCAACTTAGCATTTTATGATTCATTATATTATACATATTACAGATTTCTCCATTAAATTGTTTGTATTTGATTATTTACCCGAATATTATTTGATGTCGATCTGTCATGCAGAAGAGGCACAATTATGAGCACCTGCATGTTATGAATTCATGCAAAAAGCTCACACACTGAAAGAATATTCAATAGCGCTGTAGCTGTTCAAACTGACACTGTTTATTTCTGTGTGCCTTAAGTTCTGCACCAGCAAATGTTACACTTTTTTTTTACCAAAGATACCCTGAATACTATCCAAAACGTCAGCTAGTCCTTGCAGCACAGTGGGAGACTCTTACTCATGCTTATAAACCCAGACAGAGCTGTCAGATGAGCAGAGGAATAACATTGATTGAATAGCTGTATGTGTGCACACTGTCAATGCGGTGGGAAAAGGATAATACCTGCATTATACAGGAATTCAGAAATTCAATAGCAAAAATTTCATTTGCCTCACAGATAGGATGCAGCTGCTATTTTAACTTTAGCGCTCTATACAAAACAACATAAATGAAATACATGAGATGATCCACCATAAAAATAGATTGAGAATATTACAGTGCAAGAGAAAAATAAAGATCTATGAGGCCAAATTTAGAGAGTGAAAGTAAATGTGTGCATTATTTGTTCATCTATCACTTCTTCCTGTTTTTTATGGATGAATTATAATGAGATTCCTCTATGAGACTCTGCCTCTAACTATGATATACTGTATAATTCTCAGCAGGTTCCACATGCAGGTGCACCCTCCGAGATCGATGTTAACAACTTATACAGGGTAAGTGTTGCCAAAGAGAGTGCAGCAACTGAGCTCCACACACTCCTCCTCTGTGCTGCTCAGAAGAAGCTAAAGCCGAGTGCTCTGGGTATTGCCTCCCTCACTGATTTGAGCAGGGCAGCGACTTTTGGAACAAATGGTGGCATATCTCTGGTCCCCAGTGGATGAATTTAGAAGGGTTTTCTCCACTTGGCTTTGAGCTCCTTTGGCTTCATCAGGAAGGGCCGGTATTAGTTTGAACTGTCTGTCACGCCTCAGCAGCGCGGTCCTTTTTCATGCAGTAGGAGTTGCAGCAGACTGTAATGCATGCAGGTGCTGCATTATTGCACCAAAAAAGAGGCAGTCAAAAGTTTCCCCAACTGTAGGATTTTACACAATAGTGCTGGCAGAGCTGTGTGGTCAGATCATGAAGTGGCTCTATGACTCAGCCAGGCTGTTTTTCCTAACACACAGTTGTTGGTTTAGTCTTGTTTGCCTGCTGGAACTGAAAATGAGTGTTTCTCTATCATTTGCAAGACTTTGTTTTATGATGATTTGTGTCAAATGCAAGCATTGTAGATACTAAAACTTGTTTTTTACTTTTGTTTTAACCATACTTTACATGTTCCAACCCTGACATTTCGTATATTACTAAATGGTCTTCATAATTATTTTGCTGACAACATAATTCCTGCCTGGATTATGTTCAGAGACATCCTGTCTTTAACCGAATGAAACAGTACATTTATATAACGCAATGGAAGCACAAGGAAGTGGTTGGGGTGGATGGCGGCTACAAAGTGCTGGATTGTGACACCAGAGTCAAAGGTTCACATCTACTCCTCCAACAAAAGCACTTTGGCTAGGGTAAGTAAATATAGCAATTTTGGTTGGGTTTAGGCATTAAACGCATGTTAGTTAAGGTTAGGGAAATACTGCGGTTTTGGTTAACTGGTTAAAAATCCTACATCTCAAGTCTCTGCGGACTTTTGAACAATGCTGTAGTCACTGCGACTGGATTGTGTCTTGCAAGATTGTTTATTTTTGCAGAACACAAATTAAATATGTTGTCAGTAAATATTTTACTGATACGTTCAGTATCAACATTTTTGCAACTTGCCAGGTGCATTAATTTCATTTGCAAGGTAATTTCTTCATTATGTTAACAGAAAATGTCATTCAGTTGACATTACTTTTGCCCCAAAACACATTTGTTGTTGCAAATTAGTTGAATATATGTAATTTTTAGGAGACAGGGCTGCATGTTGACATATATGAAGATGTGTCATCCAAAAAGATAGACGACATGTGTCCACTTCCTCACACTGTATGATGAAGCCAAAACACTTGTGGTGACCCCCTGATGCTCACATGTTCGAAAGTTAACAACGCAAAAGTGCCCATATAGCCATGCTAGTTATTGATTTGACATGTATTTTGATGTTTCAGTTTGGCCCATGTCCTATCTGTGATAATGGAGGGGGCAGGATTTATGACACCGGGAGGTAATATTTCATAGTACCAATTTAAACATCAACAGAATGCATTTGTGTAACATTGTTGTGAGTGTTTGTCCGTCAAATACAGTAACATGGTATTGACAGCAGTTTCCATGCATGTTTTGGTGGTGGAGAGGCTCTTTTACATTTGGAATATAGATTGCACCTTCAAATTGTATGGGAACTCTGGACTGATTGTAAATAGCAGCACAGCTGCAGACCACCCTTCATCTCCTTCTCCCATACTCAGCACACCCGCTATTCCTCTGAACCCACAATCAAATTTCACTGAACATCTGCAAAGCATTCCCAGCAGGCCTGAAGTGTACATTAGCCTGGGGAAATCTATAAGTTTGGCTCACCTCACTAGTTTTACTTTTGTTCTGAAGCCTCAGTGTGTTGTTTCCTATCAGCCGGTGAGCGGTGGCACAACACCTCTAACAAAGCAGCCTGCTCCACTTAAATCCCTCTGTTTTTTTGCCCACGTAAACCATAAATCATCCATGCTTCGTTATGACAGTTCCAGCTACGCTCCACCACATTACTTTGGGAAAACATTACAGTTACATGTCCAGATATCCCAAATCCTAAAATTGCTATTCGGTTTTATTTGTTATGTTTCTCCTCAGTGCCTCAGTTGATGCAATCATGGTTTTAATCGCGGTTGGTTGGTTGGAAGAGTGACTGAGTGATTGAGTGTGTGAACGTGTGCATGCTGAAGCCAATTCAGATTTTTGTTGTCACAGATTTCCCAGAGGCAGAGTGGCTCCTGAGACACCGATCATTTTGGTTTTATGGTTGTTTTATGTCTTGTTCTACACACTGTTACAACGTCCTTCATTTTCAGTGTGTAGAACAAATACTCTATGACCATTTTTTAGGCAGAACACTGGATTGGATTTAAAAGTGAGTGTGGCCTATATAAGCATGTAAAGGTTGGTAGACTGAACTCCTGTTGTTAAATAAGAATCAAACATATGCTTTGTATAAGACTTGCTTATGTGCTAAATTTCATGTAATTCAGCCTGAGGGGGGCAGTGTAGTGACAGTATTACATCATATATTGTAAATTATGTTTGCACAAACTTAGCTATCTAATTCAGGTGTCCAGATGTTAATATTGACATTTAAATATATTAAATATTTCTTTTTTTTTTTTTGGATACAATTAGCAGCAAACTGTTCAGTGAACCACACCATTCTCAACTATAAACCAGACAATAAATATATGACAGTGAGCCAATGACTGATGCCGGCCTTTTAAATACTGCAAATGGCATCTTTTCACAATGTAAGAAATTTTTCATAAAAATCTATATAAGATATTTGTGATGGTGATCTCAGTGTCATACTGACAGTAGAGAGCAACATAAGGCTACTGCCCACCAATGATTTACTTTTCGGGGTAGCAAACTGCCTGAACTAATCTGTTTTGATATGGAAAACAAACTGGAACAACGATACAAGTGAATAGTAAACTACACAGAGATTTATGCTGATGGATCCCACCACATGTAATATCCCATTGTGAGTGATACCAGTGGTGCCTGACAGTCTTGGCCGGACCATAAGCCAAACATTTCTACATTCCTTCACAGGGGGTGCTATAAAACATCTAACTATAAAAGAAGAAATCTCCGCCTGTCTGTCAGGAACTGTTCATCCCATTGACTCCACACTTGGTGGGCGTATTGCTGAGGTGCAATTTGACCAGATGGTGGTGCAATAAAAACAATTTACATTTTGGCCTTTGGCCTGTGATTTCTGAACAATATCAGAAACTAAATTGTTATTTTCTCTGATTCTATTGGTCCAGACAAAAGTATTGATATAAGCCATGTTTTTTTTCTTTCCCCTACAAATTTTAAGCAACCGTCAAATTTAGTCTCTGGTCCAAGCCACGATTGGATTTTTCAATATATACCTATGTAGTGACATCAATCAGATGAGCAGTTCTTAACAACGTTGCAAGCAACTTGTCCAGAAGCCAAGCAATAGGCCCACTCTTGCATATACTGGCATATGCCCCCAAATGGGCACGGCACTAGTGTTCGCAAATTCACCAAATGTCATGAAATACATAATATACAGTTGCATTCTGAAGCCTATGTTTTGGGGGCAAAACATATAAATAATTTCCCCCTATATATCCATTACTTCCATGCTACTATTTTGTGTTTTGTGCAGATGAAATAATGTTACAGCCTGGAACTGCGAAGCTAACCATTGTTAGCTGCACATAAAGCCATCAGAATGAACATTTCTCCCGCATGTCTCTGGCAGGAGAGACAGGAAGTAGCATGTAGTTATTGTGCTGCAGCACAAAGACTGTTGCTTAAGATTCCCCATAAAAGGAACACATTGTTTATTTGCCTAACCTCTGGCACCTCTGCAGTTATTCCCCGTCTCTCCACAGAGCGGATTACTTTGTTTTAATCCAGCTCAGAGTGCCCCCGCACAGCACGCGATAGTCCTTCGTCATCATAACAGGCCAGGTATCGACACACGGGCCCCTGTTTACCTCCACAGGGCAGGGGGATTAGGAGCACAAGCTTTGATGTCAGATTCAGAGACAGAAGTGGAGCAAAGCTAAAGCCTCTCAGGGTTATTATGATATCCAAGTCCATTTCTTTACCAGGTGTTATGAAGCATTGAGAGAGCCAGGAAAGAAGAGAAGAAAAGGAATATGAAGGACAAACTTTCTTTTATCTCCTATTATTATTTCATTGATTTTATTTTTTCATTCTTTGGTGTGTTTATAAAAGTCCACGAGGAGATTTTATGTTAGCGCTTAAAGAAATGTCCATTGTGTCTGCTCAACAGCTAATGAGTAATAACACTGTCTCATTCACGATTAGCACTTCAGAAAACGTTGCTCCATTATTTATACTCTGCTGCTGGAGTCAGATTTAATCTACCTATTGTCCTTGTAATTGCTTAGAGGAAGTACAAAGGATGTGTTTGTTGCTATATGTTGGTATTAACTTTTACAGCAGCGTACCATTGAGGGTCAGTATGTTTTGATTATCTCTTAATTTCCCTCTTGGCCTACGGCAGAAGCAGCTCCGTCCTCTCAGCCTCTTGGTTTCTGGAGTCTGTAAACACTGCCAATGTGTTTTCCTATTGACATAATCATGTTGAGTGGTGCTGATGCAGTGACATTTGCAGTAATAGGAGACTGATAATCCTCACACAATTGCTTCTCCACTTTTGCACTATAGGGGAGGCCATGGGGGGGTGAGGGGGTTGGGGGGGCACACTGTGCTTCTGCAGAAAATCTGCTGCTTACCGAGTGACCGTGAACATGATAGCCTAGCCCTCACTCTTTAACTCTTATTACCCTGTGGAAAATAGGAGTCCTGCAGGATCAAACTGTCTGTGCTGACTTGGTGAATGGGGAGCTGGAGGCCCGGCAGAAATAAAAGCGGCAAGAGCTCTCTCAAGTGGTAAAAAAAGAAAATTTCTTTCTGCCCAGCAATCAAGAAGCTCTTTTTTAATTCTCTTGGATTTTTATCACCCGGGCAAATAACTATACTGTGTAAGGTTTTTAATTGCCTTTTTAAAACCTTGCAGTAATTTGTCCAAATCAGATTTTCTTCTCACAGCTAAATTAAGCGTTGAAATGGCCGTAGAATATAGAATTGCTGCAGTACAGAAGTTTAAATTAGATACTTAAAATCTCAGTATTAGTCATGCAGGTGTCATTATATCTTATAATTTTCTCGCAATATGAGTCTCGAAAGTGTCAAATTCACATATCCTGCTGCATACATAGTGCAGTTCTCGGTTTTTACACAATTGTAAATTGAATATCTTTGGGTTTTAGAAAGTAATTTGAAGATGTCTCCTCAGTTCTGCAAACCTTGGTCAACCATTTTTAAAATTTCCCTGTTTGTTTGCACATAAATAACCATTCAATCCTAAAAAAAAGGAAGGAACAAAACATTTGCTGCAACCCAACAAAAAAGTTATCTCTGTATCTCTGTATCTAGCATTGAAGTACTCAAGGTCGGTCTTGGTATGAGACCTTAATCTCGAGAACATTTTCTGAAGGTCTTGGTCTCGTCTCAGAATCGATCACATTTTTCTCAGTCTTGTCTCGTCTCAGCAAGAGGACTCAAGATTTTTAAGACCGGTCATGACGACAACTGCAGGGATATCAGTAAAGCCCAGTTTGCCTGAGAATTGATTTATTTGTTAAAATTACTGCGACTGGATGCAAAACTTCTTGCTTGAAATGCAACCAAAAACATGACTCAATTCTAATTTGAAATTTTTGTTACCATTACCAGCTGTCACACCTCCCCGCCCCCATTCACACACACAGGAAAGTGAATACAGGAGAAGACAGGAGAAGAAGCTGTGGCTGGGAGGTCTGGGAAGAGATTTTAGCACAAACCTTCTGTAATAAAATGTGGCTACCTAAACCACAAAGAGTTCACCTGCAAAACAGCGTCCAAAAGAAAACACACACTAAATTCTGCAATACCGCTCTTACTAAAACGTTACTGGGACGTGCAAAACATTTACCAGCACGTACAAAGGAAGCATAAAGAAAGGTGAGCTACATGTAAGTGATAATAGCAAAGATAGCTAGCTAAGTTATGTTTTTGTTTGAGATAAACAATGATGAGAAAGGTCACATGAAGCTATGGTTCGGTTACATCAGTGTTAGCTAATGTAAGTTCTGGCATAAGTGCTGTGCTCAATAGGTTGAAAGAGCAACAGATGTGATGGCACTTGGTCTTGAGTTAACGGTGATATCAACACAGTACTTAGCAAGTTAAAAACATTCTGATAAATATATCAGCTGATATTCTGATATATAAAGATATGTAGTGGCGGCAGGATGTTTTACACTGTCACAACACACTTTATTGTCCAATGTCCAATGATATCAGGGCACTCAAACAGTAAACTTCACTTGTATTTTAAATAACTACAAATATCAAAACACAAATAGAGCTGAAGATATTAAACCTGCATTCAGAAAAAGGATTAAATATATATAAAATGTTGCCTGTAAAGCAAACAAATAAAAACAATCTGCATTAAATTCTGTTAAAAAAAACAAACATATATGCCAATAGCAATATTGATATAGGTGTGCCAGGCCAATATTGGGCTCTAGACAACACAGCATTTTTATCCCTTGTCCCACACTACATATTGAGACCAGGTCCCACATTTTGATTGTCCTGCATTGGTTTGACCTTTGAAAACTGGAGGCAGATGCTTTTCTAAAATCTGGCTTTTATCCAATGGCTCTGAAGAAAGCAGAGACGGGTGTCATCACAGGGCCGTGTTTGATGTCAATCAAACTACGCAGACGTGGTACAAATGCAGTAACCTTTCACTGTCTTTGCCGCTCTACACCCAATGGGGAAAACTGCGAGTCACCAAAAACTACACAAGCTATGCAGATTTAGGCAGAATACGATGGAAACTACCACAAAGAAAAGGAAATGCAGCTACAACAAAGACTGGGAAACTACTCATCTATTGTCTATTGTGTGCTGAATCAACCAGAGGGCAAAGCACAGACCCATTGTGAGGTAACAGTTGGTCTCAACCCTTCAAAGTCTTGGTCTTCTCTGGTCTTGGCCATGATTGGTCTCAGTTTAGGTGGTTTAGACTACAACACTGAATTACCCTGATATTCTGACTAAATGAGAGTAAGTTGGTCTGTGAGAAAGTCTGTGAGAAAGTTGGTTGACATTGAGAATATATATATAATTTATGTAAAGTCAATTTATCTGCATTGTGAAATTTCCAGTTCCGGTATGTCTCTGTGTGTATGGTGGCTTCTGTGAAGAAAAGATCTTACACGTCAGACCAACTGCTGTCCTACCTACACTATAATTATAGAAAATGAACTGCACTCCACATCAAAACCATTTCCCTCGTCTCAAGCCTTATTGTGAATAAATATCCTCTCTTTCAAAACATACATACTGTCAACATATGGCGCCGAATCTATTTCTTACTCACTCCATTATTTGTTCTTTGAATTTTCAGGGCAATTGACCAAACAGGAATGCATTTCACTCAACAGCTGAAAAACAAAAAAAAAAAAAACCTGACTTATAACTATAGCTGGGTCAATATACAAAACACACGCCAGCCCACATCTATAAGTCAGTCATATCTCTACTGATGTCGGCATCACAAAGAACGGATGCACAGTGAATAATACATATGCCCTATAGGCCTGGAACTTAGAAAACTTGCATTTTCTGGATTTATACAAAAATACTGAACCTAGGGGTTATACTAAATGAGAACTGAACAAAAACATCAGGAAAACTAAAAAACATTCGCAATAAAAATTTAATTTGAAAAACTACAAACGAACCAAAAATCCAAATATTTAACAACTTTCACTTGTTTCAGCTACTATACTTCACCATCAGATCTGCCTCATCCATTTAAAAGTCCCAAAAGCCCCTACCTCCATGAGCTCTCTCTTGTTCCAGATCACTGCTGACAGTAATTGGAAACAACTGAAAAAGGCTTTGAGCTGGAACCATTTTCATCTATGTGACTCACTTACACACATTTGCTGGAGATACTTGCAGTTACTTACACGAGAACTGTGACAAGCCACGGTGTTTCCATGTTCGATCGCACCGTTTTGATCAATCTCACCTGTATTCATATCAGTTACTTTGGCTGTTATCAGTTTCCCCTTGAGGCAGTGTCTGTTGTTCCCCTACCGCTGTTATCTGCCATTTATTACATGCAACAAAACCTCTTTTTGAAACAGTCATTTTCTGCCTCCATACCAGCGTCTGTTTCTGTGGAGATCCCTAAAGAGTCGATGCTCTTCATTGCACCACTGTAGTTTAACTCTCTCTTATATGCACGCCTTTTCTCCTGATTCTGTGATTTTTTTTCCTGCCATCTGCCATCCATCTTAAAATTTTATGGAATAGTTACCACATTTTAGAGCTGGTTTTAAAAAAAATGCCACTCTCCATATTATGACTGTAAATTATTTTTATATTGTGAATTGTTTCTAAATATCATGTCTGGTTTTAAACCAAAGCTGGCCTGAAATAACACAAGATGATGCAAACAAGTGTCCACTGTAGACTAAAAATGTACCACATTACCATGTATGATGTGTTTACATGAGTCTAGACATGGGCTGCACAGATTTTCTGTGCACTGTAATGAAACACTATGGTTTGCAGCATAGATTAACTGTGTGTACTGTCAAAATCCTGTTGCTTCCGCCAGAGATTTGCTGTGTGTACGACTAAAATACTACAGTTTACACATCAGTGGTACCCTACTGTTTTCTTCAATCAAAGCGGCGTCTATTTGAGATCCCTCGTCACAGTATGAGATGTGAGCAGTTTAACCAAAGAGGGATTTTTCCTCCTCAGACTGTTTCATTTGAATAATCTTTTGATTCTGAAGAGATAAAGCTATCTAGTATTTCTCAGGGAGAAGAAGCAAAGATCAGAGGAAACTGTTGTACTGTACATCGTAATAATTTAACATATCTTTAAATAACCCTGAAAATTGTTTCCATATTACTAAATACTAATGAATTTACTGTGTATCATTAAAAATACAGTAATTTCCCCCAACAGTGTACCGTGTTTACCAGCTAAGTATGTTTGTTTCATAAATATGTATATAACTGCTTAATTCTAATCCCACTGTACATACAGACATGAGACAGCATTACATGCTAAACTATATCGTTATACTGTGTGCGCAGAACCCAAAAGATACTGAAGACAATACCCACCAGCCTGTTCACCCTGCTGCCATCTGGCAAGAGATACAGAAGTATCTGCTGCCATACCACCAGGCTACAGAAAAGCTCCTTTCCTCAGACTATTCTATTTTTATGCCTCCATGCCGGCAACAGTCATGACCAGAGGCATAATGTTGGTAAGTTGTCCATACATCCATACATACTTCAGTCCCATTCTTGAGAAGGCGATACATCAGGAATGCCTTGAGGGAATTTGGTGCAAATGTACACTCAGACTCAAGGATGAACTGATTAGATTTTGTTGGACAAAGGTCAAAGTTCAAGGTCACTGTGACCTAATGACTGACCCATTCTCATGAACACAATATCTCTATCAATATCTATCAAGAACACCCTCAGGAAATTTCTTCAAGCTTGATACAATTGACCCAAGGAGGTCAAAGGTCAAGGTCTCTGTGACCTCACAAAACACGTTGCCCTAACTCAAGAATTTTAGAGCTGTCCCTAACTAAAATTATCTGAAGTCGAATCAGATTTGTCCGTCCTATATGAATGTATTATTACAGTGCAGTGTGGCACACAAAAATTCCTATATGAGCCAACATGAGTGTGTTTGGCCAGTGAAGTTCAGGTTTTAATGCCTTTCTTCATCATCTGTGGTGAGAAAAGCACCAGATTTTCACACAGTCAGAGAAAGTTAAACTTTGCAGCCCATAGTTCAGTTTTTAAAAAATCAGCAGACCTGTGGGGCTTATCTCCTGAGGCTGCAGCCGCTGTACAGGATCACCTGTGCCACACGCCCCGCGCTCCTTTCTCAGTTGGTAAAGTTTACAGCCTATCATGCCGCTGCATTGCTCTTTGTACAATTACACAGATAAAAAAAAAAAACGAGTTGAAACTTGTTTACCAACTACTCCTTTCACCCTCTCTGATCAGTCAACCAACAGCACATGTGGTCCTGAGGATATTTTTTTTAAAGTGCTCCAGTTAATATAAAAATGTATTTATGATTCCCTTTTAATTCCTCGTTTAAATGTTCTCCCTGTACATTTTTGTAAGTTTCTATCTGTTTTATCCTGTAATTTTGATGCGCACTGACTGACAAAGCGAAAAAAAATGAACGCTCGACTAGAAGAATCTCAGTCAACTGAGGGGTCTCTGACTAATGATTTGATTCATCGACTATCAGGGGGCAGCCCTAAATAATTCCTACACTTATTATGACAAAATTACATGTAAATATTTATAGGATAAAATGATATGATGATTATATAACCAAAAGGTCAAAAGTCACTGTGACCTCAAACGTTTTTTCCATAATTCAAGATTTTATAGGCTAATTATGACATAACAAACATAGTCTCCAAAAGAAGACAGCATGTTTCTTACCGGAAATAATCATGTCAATATAGTGATTAATTCCATTTCCCCCCAAAAATACACTTAAAAAACTTTTATTAAATTCCTTCAAAGTCTTCGCTACACACGCAGAGACATACAACCGTGAGGTGGTAATTCTAGTTCATGTTTTGCTCTGTATTGTTTTGTGTGTATAGCATAATTTTGTTACACAACAAAAATAATAAAATAATAGAAAAATAATCATTAAATGAACCCCTGAACCTGTGACGATGTAGTCACACCATAGGCCTACATGCAAAATCACTACAGAGAAGCCTGCAGTGCCGATCGTCCCATGCAGGAGAAGATAAGCAGCCCACCACTTCAACATCTGGTGCAGTGGTGCATTGCTGCTCTGCTCGTCTAAACACAGGTAACAAACTGTCAAAGACCAACTAGACCACTAAACTCTACAGCAATAGAATACAACAAAATAATGATGACAACAGAGGTGTAAACAGACAGTGGATGCAGTGCAGTTGCACTGGGGCCTGGGGGGGAGGCCTCTAACAATCTGTTGGAGAATCAGCTCTTGCATATGATTCAGATTCCCAACTCAGAAATACGCCCGTGTTCAAAGAAGACCTCGCATTAAATTAAAAACTGTGCCACATTTCCATCAAGGTTTTCATTTTTCTTTTGATAAAATAGAATCAATCTGACACAAAATCATATACTTAGTCTACATAAACTACAAAAACTATAAATACACTGCAAAAACTGTTGAATTAAATGACTAATTTATTGTTTTCTTTGTAATATACAGATATGGTGAATGCTGAGTGATGACTGCAGCAGCAGCATACACAAAGTCAAGTTTCTAGGCGATCACGTGATGAGACGACATGATGTACAGTAGCTAGTTGAGGCTCAAAATCTGACAAGCTGAGCACATCCACAAGCCAAATCAGCAGTCATGCCTTTCAAAAATAAAAGCAGCAGTAAGATAAGACATCAGAGGAAAGAGAAGGAAGAGAAGGTAGCAATGCTCCCTAAATTAGATTCCTTTGGGGTTTTTATGAATAGTCACCGGCCCACAGGTGGCCCCCCTTCTAGCACCAATTCAGCAGTTCATCATCATGATGATGCGCTCAGTGGTCAAGGGTTTTCAACAACCATGAAGAAGGTAACCTCAGTATAGCAAGCTTGATATAACAATGTGCACTGGGGGCCCCATAATAACCAAAAGTGTGCTACAGGACCAAACAGTAAACCCTCTCATAGACATCCAGTCATCAAACTGTGTCACACTGCAAACAGTTAATGGAATATGTGACTTACTTTTAGAAGAGCTTCTTCTGTCTCAAGTCATCAAAGTATATCAACCTCCAGGTCAGCAGTAGCAGCAGAAGGCAGGGTCTGAGTCATGATATTTCATCTGGAGGATTCCTATAGCAGAACCAAGTTATAAAATTGTTTCATTATGTTATATTCTGATGCCAGCAATATACAAGCAAAACAGTGTATCAGACCTGGTTATGGTGACAGTACAGTTTGATTGTTCTGGAGGCAGAAACCCAACAGCTCAGTCGTAAAACAGCACAGTTTTCCTTCGAGACCAGCGTCTCGCAGATCTGCTAGCCTTATTCTGAAAGGCTGCAATGAATAGCTGCTTCCTGGACTTGCTCAATATGTTCACATTGTTCAGGATGTGAAACAATATTGAAATCCTGCCACTGATAATCAGACTGAGGAGGACGTGCTCCATTGACTGAATCTTCCCTCCACACTATCTGCAGCAAACTGCTGCTGGCCATGTTCCTTTAACTTCGGGTCGTGGCCTGAAAAGCTTTCTCTCACTTTATCTTTGACCCTGTGGTGGAGGAAGTATTTTCATCTTTTACTTGAAGATGCTGCACTACATTCAGCAACACCCAGCAGTTGCAACATTTGCAGAACAAATTCTAGTAAGCAATGATGCCTATTCAAGCCGCTCACTGATGAAAACAGACATGTTAACATTGTGTACTCATCAAGTTACTCACTTACTGACTTAATTCTCTGCTCAGGATACTATTTTTCCACTATATATTTACATAGCAGACAGTTGTTTATGGCTATTAATTTTCAAAATCTCAAATATGGAACCTTTCAGTAAAAATACCAAAAGCACACTGTAAAATACTCCATTACAAGCAGTCTTACATTGAAAATGTGCATTTAAAGTGTGGTGGAATACAAAATGTACTACAAATGAGAACAGCAAAAGTATACAATGCAAAATTATGACTTATATTGTATTATAAAGTTTAATTATCATTACTTTGGAAAGATTTTTTCTGCATTTTGCTGTTGCTGGTCAACATGTAGCAATTTTTTACAATCTTATTCACTGTTGAGTAGTTTTACTCTATTATAATGCATAATACATATATGAGCTCAGTATGTAAAATATAAATTTGTAAGATAAGACTTCAAAGTAGCTACAAGGAACTTTCATATTGTGTTGTGGACAAAAGCAGTAGTGTTTCCACCACCATACCACAAAATGTAAGATCAAAAACAAAATAATCTAAAGAAAAATGTCCTCCTGCTTCTTTTTAACTGGCTAACTTTGCCTGGGGAAATGTCCAAATAGGCTCGTCCAGTCTGCATCATGTAAATCTGATTTCAAGGAGGATATCTATACAGAAATCGTCCAGTAGCCAAACTGCTCGCTGACGGTCTCGTTTGCTTATGTAGGTCAGGTTCTCAATGTTATTCTGATCCAAGGACCCCTTACAAGATAGAAAATATAACCCCTCATGTATGTCCCTGGTTTGATACGGCCTATTTTTAAGACTTAGTCATGTGAAACACAAACACAAGAGAAATGTGTTGCAAAGATACTGGACATGGATTAAAAATATCTAGAGCTGCAATGGTCAATCAATTATTAATCTGCAACTATTTTGATCACTGATTAATCGTTTTGAGTCATTTTTTAATTTAAAGTGTCCAAATGTGAATATTTTCTGGTTTCTTCAGTTCTCTATGACAGTAAACTGAATATCTTTGTCTTTCGCCTTCACAAGAATATCCTCCTCAAACAAGACATTTGAGGAGGTCAACAGTGGGCTTTGGACAACAGTGATTGACAGTGATTTCACCATCTTTTGACATCGTTACAGACCAAACCACTAATCGGTTAATTACAGATCAATCAAGTAAATCGACAGATTAGTTGATGGTGAAAATAATCATTAGTTGCAGCCCTAAAAAGATCTGCACCATATAAACTATACTGCCAAACAGGTTGTCCATTACTGAGAATAGGTGCGTTTGAGATGAACTGCGCCTCACCTGGCGAGTAGACGAGATCAGGCGGCCGCAGCACGAGGTGGAGACAAAAAGCTGCAGTCAAGTCGGACAGTTTCCAGCAGACTTGAGAGAACATACAGGAAGAGACACTAACATCCTGTTAGATCACCTGTATGTTACCTGTAGTTTGCAGACAACGGTCACAGCTGAAGAGATAAAGTGTGTTGTCGATCGCTGATTGAAATGAAAATAAAAGTCATCCCCATTCTTTACATGGAACATCTGTTTTTTTTATCAGCCTTGTAAAGCACTTTGTAGCTGTTCGTTTGATAATTCATAAAGAACCTTTAATATTATTATTATTATCAGACACAAAATATCAAAATAAGATTAGAACTTCATCGCACAACATAAGATGAATATATCAAGCGTCAAGTATTACAGTTCCACAGATAATTGGTATTTTATACAACACATGGTGTTTGCTGTCAAAACTAAGAGCCAATCAGAGCCTGTCAGCGTTTGCAGTTGGTGGAGAGCAACTGCAGCGCCTGGCTCTGAAAACTGCAGCCGCCTCGATCTCGTGAGGTCATTGTTGCCCACGTGTGCATGACGTCAGAGCAAGTCGGGATCACGTCAGACACAATTCTAACCGGCATGCATTGCGCAATATGAATATGAATATGATAGAGAGAGCCTGGCTTATTTATTAAGAGTTATTAAGAGTTAATTTAAAACTGTATTCGTTGAGCTAATAAGTCTTTTGTAAAAATGAAAAAGACATTTTTTTTTAAATTACATTATATAAATTAAAATTCAAAAATTAAAACTTTTCACGGACCCCCTAGCAAAGTGCCAGAGACCTCTATTTGAAACCACTGATGCCGTATGCCTTTTAAATTGAGACAGTTTCGTCACTACTTCAACTCCGTACTCCTTGTAGTACGTTTACATTAGCTAAAGTACTAGCTATATTTTCCGCTTAACTGTAGTGTAGCAGAAGTATAAAGTAGCACGAAATGGAAATATTCACGTTAAGTACCTCAAATACAAGTCCAGTACAACAGTAAAGGTACCTGTTACCATCACTACTCTGCCCCATAAACTTGTCCACTAGCTAGCATTGTCAAGCTAACACTAATGTTAGCTTCGTAAGTGACTACACTTACACCTGCCTTTAAAACTACCTGGCTAGTAGTTCTAAGTAAAGAAGAAGGCTGTTTATTGGACAAACCCACCAGAGCAAACATGAAGTTTACCGCAACGGTTCCACAAACTTCACATCGATGTCCACCGGAGTGTCCAGGTAAAGCCCATTAAGACGGTTTAAAATCCAAGATGGTGGATCATTTTTGTCTCCTTCACGAATTAAAGTGAGGCTCACCAGCAACGCGCACAGTGCAGCAGCTGTACTGGAAAATACTGTTGTTTTGCCTCCAGGTTCTCAGTTTTGTTTTAGCCAAGAACCCCTTACAGAATAGAAAATATAACGAATATAAAAAAAATATATATTTACATTTCGACTTAGTTATGTGACAAAACAACAGAGTGATGCATCACAAATTATTCTTATTATTTTAAATAATATACAATAAAAAAGATAAAACACAGAATACAAGTAATATAAATACAAAACTGGCCTAATAAAAAAAATGGACGTAGAAAAAAAAGAACATAGGTCTCGCCTGAGACTTGAATATGATATGCCTCAAACCAACGTAATTAAACATTTTAGATTTTAAAAAAGAAAATATTATAGACTGAACTATGAAATCTATTGTAAAAAAGACAGACAGATAGATAGATAGATAGATAGATAGATAGATAGATAGATAGATAGATAGATAGACAGACAGACTGATTAATATATGAATTAAATAAATAGATAAATGCAGAGTCTGATTATTTTAAATACTATACGCTACAATATAAATATAAGGAAATGTGAAAAATATCTAATAAAAATATTTGACACAAATAATAATACTCATTTTAAATAATATACAATAAATTATAAATTTTAAAAAATGAAATGAAATTGGCGTAATAAAAATATTTAAAAACAATAGGCCAAGTCTGGGACTTGACATGATTGAACATAATCTATGAACTATTTTAGAGTTTAAAATTAAAATATAATTTGTTGAATGATAAAGGCTTTTGTAATGTATTATAAATAAATAAATAAATGCATCCTAGCCTGTGTTCCACTAGCAGCTGTAATGTATGGTAAGTTTTCTCATAAAGGGGTACTTTTACCAGTATTTATGATCAAATTAAACATGTTCTTGAGGATATTTTTTCCACATTTTCTGCTAAATATGAATCTACTGTACCAAATCTGGGCATCTCTTAATTCTAAGCAAAGATTCATAATTGTATAACAACAAATCCCATGTGGTCTGGAGAGCATGCTCTAAACACTTTCATTAATTTGTACTGAGCAGAAATCATGAGACAGAAAATCTCTCAGAACATTTCCACTCTGTCTTCTGCTTCCCTCTATAACAGCAGGCCTGTCCTGCATTTTTTAGTTAACCAAATACAGATGTGCTCAGCACAAAGTCCACCTCTGCTTCCGCCCCCTTGTATGATTGGCTGGTGGAAATGGCAGAAGTTAGGGGAGGAAGAATTCTCCACCCAGCTGTAATTTAGGTGTCATGATTTTCCCTTTTTTCTGCCATTTCTCCCCGCTTTCCTCACAGACACTGGCAGGATGGCCTCGGCACATGACAGAGCTGTACTCCAAGCTATATTCAACCCCACCACCCCCTTTGGAGACATCCCTGGCCTGAACCAAGAGGAGGAATTAATTGATGATGGTGAGCGT
>JAJHUR010084029.1:35686-46993 GCA_027495735.1 Lutjanus campechanus | reverse complement strand
TGACCCGGGAGTGAATGCCGATTGCACCCTTTCCCATGAAAGACCAAAGCCAAATGTTCGAGGACGTTAGTGGGTCTTTTTTGTCCGATGTAAAAGGGGCTTTAGGGAGAATGTGGATTTTTTTTCAGGTCATCACAGAATAGCTGTGAACATAAACTGAATGAACCAATAGCAGATGTGGCCATGAACCTCCTTCCAACACAGAATAACATTTGTCGTTCAGATTTGCATTCCTGTGTGTGCGCGTTCATGTGTGGTGCATGGTCCTCAGCACACCCTTGTCTTACCTCTTCACAGACCCTGTAAACATTTTGAGGGCAGGCTCCCTGACCTTCTGTAACAGCTGCACAGCGCTGAACATGCCGACCTTGTGTGCTTAGGCCTCGATTACTGTTAACCAATGACATGCGGGCAGCTCAACAATTGCCGCACGCCTGTGGATTTTATGCTGCAATTACTTTGTTTGCTTTAGGGCACTGAAAAACTAACCTTGCACAAAATGAGTCACAAAAACTGTATTCAGGGCCTGACCTCCGCAACTAGGAACAATAAGCCATCATTATCATTGATCATTAAGATTAATTGTTTCACTGCGTTTACCAAGAAGCTGCTTGAACTTCAATAATCATTATTATCGTGTGAGGCTCAGAGAGATGGTGCTCATACTGACCAGGGCCATGTTTCCCAGTTTCAATGTACCTTAGTGTTCTACGAAGGTTTCTAAGGTATACCTTAGCAAAGGAACTTATTTTCCTGCGAGTGTTTCCCAGACTGTCCCTTAGCGGGTGCCCTAAAGGAAGGTCTGCTAAGGTACATCGTAAGTAGTAAGCTGTCTTTCACCATGGTGCATGCATCAATTGATCACTTGTAAAGGCTCATAAATTACATTTTAACATAACAAGGGTTGCCATAATCATTTTAGTTCAATCTAATATTACAACAAAGGAAGCTATGCCCACTCAAGATCATCTGCTGATCTAATTACAAGTCCAGACGAGACCTTGTGATAGTTCCAATAAATACCTAACCTACTGTATAGCCTTCAAACCATAAAACAGAGTATGAATCGGAAAAGACATGACATAGTCAGAGTTCTTGAAAGTCTGGATAAATGATGTAGTTCAATGGGTGAATGATTTTGTTCTCATACAAACAAAAGATCTAATACAAATTTGTTGTCGTCACACAATAGGCACCTGTAGCAGCATATCCATATTTAATTGTAGTGTGGGAGTGTGTGTGTGTGCGCGCACGTGTGTGTGTATGTGGTCTATATCAGCACTATGCCTCTCTGCTGGCAGTGCTCAGTACAGGCTATTAAAAAAAAATCCATAATTTTTCACGAATTGGATTAGTATTATGGAGAGGTCCTATATTTCATTAGGCTACCATCATGATAAGAATAAACAGATTAAATGACAACATTCTCATGATGTGTTATGCACAGAAACGTTGTTTTCATAATTCATAATCATGAGGTTAATTTTAAACTAATGATGTAATTTGCAAAAGTAGCCTAGATGTTAACTGTACTGCAGCTGTCCACTTGAAGAGCTCAGTGTTGGCCTAGTAAAGTTAAAACTGTGACAGGATGATCGCATCACTGAGGGACAGCTTAGACCACCGTTCTAAACGTAAACCTTTCAGAAGGTATACCTTAGCTAAGAGACTGAGGACACGGCCTGTAAGCTTAAGGGAGACCTTAAGGTACAACTTACAATGCATGTAACATTAGGGACGGTGGAACAGGGTCAAATTTCTGGTTAAGGAGACAATTATGAGTAGAGGCTGCAGAGAACTAATTACGCTGTCCTTCCTCTGTGCGTGTGTGTGTGTGAGTAATGAGCTTCTTAACATCACTGGACACTGTTGGAGAATTAGAGCGCTGTCAATCTGGATTCAACAGGAGGTGCTCTGTCAAGCTCAGCGAAAGGACAAAAGACAAAGAAAGAGAGGGAAGATCACTCATGAACAGCTGCATAAAACCTTCACAGTTTGATGGACCTTGACTGTGAAGACTGAGGAGATCACAGGGGAAATAATGTTTTTTTTTCCAAGAATGGAGTGATAGTCACAGTCATGCACTGAGAACGATGATTAGCCAAAGAGGAGGGGACGAAAAAGACAGATTTTTGTCTCTTTCTCCACTTGATGATTGATGGGAGCTCTCAGCTCTTTTGTCCATCTGTCAATTACATAGTGACTCACCCAGTTACCCTGATTCCTCTCTTTATGTTTTATGACAGGTACTATTAAACATGTCTTTCCTCATCAAGGCTGGCATTTCAAAGCACCAGAGGGCATCGTAGATCTCAAATCAGTTTGATGATTCCGTCACACCCCCCTGCTCGTAACTGTATGAAGCCTTTTGTACGTCTTTTTAAAAATCTTTTCAAACAAGCAATTTTTTCATAAGAATGTTTTATTGTTGCAAACTGTCAAGGGTGAACAAACAAACAAACCAACAAGGTCAACTCATGACTTCAGTCAGAGTAAAACACGCTGCAGTTTGCTACCAAACCTGTCACACTGCTGTGTACATCAGTTGAATTTATCAAATGTGGATTTAAGCCAGAGGCCAAGGGCACAGCGAGACCCTTTGTAGGAGGTCTTCAGTGTTCCTAAGCAACAAGCTGATAAACTCTTCTTGAGGTCCCTGTTTCCATGGCCATCATCACCGACGATCTAGGCTCGTCCTAAATTGGTTCCCTATTTCTTTTTGCCATATTTCCGGAGATGGAAAACCATTAGAGGAGTGAATCACAATGAAGCAGGCTGTGTTTGTCAAACCCAAGAGTAGAACACAATGCAGTGGCTTAGTACATGCGGTGTGTGCAATTTGTGTCATTGTGATCCAGATAATCCCATTTGGAGGACGTTTGAAGTGTTTTGCAAACTAAATTCGGGCTTCTCTCAACTAGGCCAAGTTTGTTGTGGGTTTCACTTTGAGATGGAAAACTGGGGGCCTGAAACATTCATTTACAGGTTGAGCTGTTTTTTCCTAAATAATTAGCTAAACATCAACAGCTCAGAGCATAGCGTAATTTACAGCACTGGAAGAATTTCATAACAGTTTCAACTATCCTAACGATCACACTGGTGCCAACAGACAAAGGACTGAATCACAGTCTCAGACTCAGATTCAGGGAAGATTGAATAAAAAGTCTTTACTGGCAAAAAAAAAAAACTTTGGTAAACAGATGATCAGTGCACAAAAGCAACGGTTTCCAAAGACCCTGTGCAAAGGCTGAGTCATTTCAGCGAAACAAGGTCTAATACCACAAGGAAAACACAAGAAATGAAGGCTGGAGCATTTAACTAAGGAAGCTAGATGAACTGGCAACAGACCAAGGGCACCACAAAGACAAGGGAGAAGGGGTAATGAAGGACAGGTGAAACTAATTAAGGCGGGGGAGTAATCATACAGGCGGGAAAAACACACAGGGGCAGGAAGTGAAGTGTCTGAAACCAGAGACAAAAGCTAGTATACCAGAATAACAGGAAATACTACCAGACAACTGGAAACAAGGTAAACATGACAGAAATCAAAACAATTCAACAAACAGTACGAGCCAGTAACGGTTCAAGCTCATAGAAGGATCAATACTGGTTGTCGGTGACCTAACTTCACTCTTTAAAATTTGCCATGTTTTATGTTAATTTACTATTTATGTCATAGCTTAACCTGTTGAGTGGCTAATATTGCTGCTACCACAGGTTGGGGCAATATTGGACTAATATTGCAATATTTGAGGGACAATTAAGAGAAATTGCCTCATTTGAAGCCAATGACAGCAGTAGGTTGGATGCTGGTAACTGTCTTTTCATGTTGCTTTTTGTGGAGTTTATACTGCAGTGCGAGCCGCATCAGCTTTTTTGTATGGAAGACAGCCAGTTTTGCTCTGTTATTTGAGAGACAGGCCCTGAAGGTAATGATATAACTAGGCATGAAAAATAAATGGTCAAACTGCAGGAATTTTATTGGCAACATTATGTAACTATGACTAGCTGAGCAGTGAGGTGATCATATCATATCATCATGATGATCATATGATCATCATATCACTTCATTTATGATAAATAAAGTAATATGATTTCCTATCATATTACTTTATTTATCATAAATGAAGTGATATGATGTGTTGAACAAAAACAAACAAAAGAATGGTGCTAGTGCTTTCATACTGCACTGCTGAGCCGACCTAAATAACCGCAGGGAACAGCTCTCGTCACTGGTTTAAATTCATTTCACTACAATATGTCAATCCAGCATCAGGGCCATGATTCTTGCTTCAAACAAGCAATCAATCACACAAGGTCAGGGGAAAAAAATGTATGCTCCAAACGTTATAAATTATAAAACATCACACCACAACACACAGACGACACAAAGGCTGTGTTAAAGATGACAGAAAGGTGATTGCTTTGAGCACAAAAATCCATGTGTGGATTTTCCTTTAATTAGACCATAAAAAGGCCATAAAGCAACTACAAAAACCGAGAAATGTGCCAGTGAGTGTCTGAGATGTTTGGTGGATGATTTCTGTCAATTATCAGACATTTTTCCATGACCTCTGTCATTTATCTGTGTGCTAGTAGTAAGAGAGGGTTGTGTTACACCTTCAGCAGTGACTGTGGATCAATCGTATATCTGCCGAGTTTCCACCCCACTTGAGTTTGTCTTTGTGTGTCCATGGATATTGATCCCCTTCCTTGCATCAATTCCAGTCAGACCAATCAGGGGTGTTCCAATATGTCACCTCTCACTGCTGATGGATGTTTTTATTAAATGTTTCCCTCAGTGAGCACATGTTGGATCTGCAAAGGACACAGAGAGGAGTGACAATTTACACCATACTGGTGTGAGATTGTCTGTCAGGATGTATAAAAGAAAGGGCAAATTTGTGTCTTTTGAAGGACAAAAAGTGTCAATACAGTAGCTTCCTTGCAAGTCTTGTGCTCCATTTGTACATTTGAAGGTACAACTTGTACACCAAACAGTGTGTCAGGAAAAATAGAGAAAATCTGTATTAATTCAGCACAGACCTTGAACTGTTTCCAGAACCAGTTCAGTTTGTGAGATTTTAAGACCCGACCTTGCTGAATCTGACGCGAGAGTAGTGCAAGGCTCTGGCCAAGCCTTTCCTTCTTTACTTGGAACACGTTGCATGGCACACCTAGAGAGAGTAAGAGAAAATTACATTTGAAATCTAGAAGAGTGCACTCAGTAGAGTGTAGTTCTCTGTCAGGAAACCCAAAAATAATATTTGGATGTAACACCTTTGTAATCATCAACATTTGGATTAGTAACTGTAATTTAATTAAATTTTATTCTCAGTAACTATAACATATTACAGTTATATTTAATTTGTAATTTCATTACAAGTAGAAATGGTTACAAGGAAGGAAATATACTGTCGCCAGTATAGAGCTATAAAAAAAAAACAAGATTTTTCAAGGGTTTTCAAAAATTGCTGATCACAGAGGTCCTTCAGCAGACAGTCATGAATTGCATGATTCTATAAATGTCAATGATTAAAATCATCGTTTGAGAAGCCCCCAATTCAAATATCATGTTTGAGTAGCTGAGTCATTATACACAGAGTAACACAGAACGACAGCAAGGCAGGCTACAAACTTTTACGAAACAAGTTCTGTTGCATGATTACAAAATAAACAGAAATAGAGGGGGGTGCCATTACAGCCCCAGTTTCTCAGTACCTGTTGTGTCTGGGTCAGACATCAGAACGCTGCATGGAATCAATAACAGCTTCTTTACTCTGTCATGATGGTTCAACTGGTCCTGAGGCTCATTCTCTCCCCCTCAGATCCCATCTCCCCCTCGCCACAGGCACCTAACCAACCTGAATAACTAGTGCCGTAACAACAACACAATCCTACATTGGCTTCCTGCAGCCTATACTGCAGGTGTGTAGCCAAACACCACAGCTGTCAGAGACTGAAGTGTGCTACCTTAACTGAGTTCATTTATTTTGTTGCATGGATTTATAGCACAGATTAAACACTAAGAGTTGAAAGTGGGCTATGCACCATTGTAACACACTGAGACAAAAGGAAAGCTGTACAAACTTGTTATCAGATTAGCTAAATTGGATGCAGTGGGTAGTAGTTATTGGTGACAGCTCCCTACCACACTTACTGCAAGCTTACAGACTGCAGCTGTTGTTTTTTGGGGCTACAGAAATTAACACTTTCTGTTATTTTGGTCCTTCTAAAATCATACTGAACCTCTGCAATGGAAAAAAAACCTAACTGCTCAGTGAAATAATAATTATTAAATGTAGGAAATATACTAAGTTCTTGTTCATGTGACTGTGTGTGTGTCTATTTAGACTGCAAGCATGATTCTGTGTGTAATCCTTCATGACAACATTGTGTTGGAGAGTGTGAGAGTGTGAATGCATCATTTTGACCCCCTGAGAGTCGACCCCCAGCTTGTACAGCAGCACATCTGTCACAATAGTGTCCATCCATCCGTCTCTGTCTGACAGCGTGAAACACACTCGGCCAAGCTGTTTGTCTCTGGCTAAATTTTCTATTTTTCTGCCAGCTTGGGTGTGTGTGTGTTTACACATCTGTTTCTCAGTGTGAATGCGAGTCACAGCTCAGGAAATCTGCTGTGTTGTCAAGCTGAATCCAGGCAGCTTCAGTCAATATCAGAGACGACTCTGATACTGTAGGTATACTGGTAACACTGGTCCAGACCCCCAACTTTTATCAGTTTTATCAGTGGATTATAGTGACATATGTTTTGACTTTTCTCTTTGTCTGCTTTCTGTGTTCTCTGCTCTCTATGTTTAAGTAAATTAAGGCAGTTGAGATATGAAAGTTTGAACTGAGGATAAGGCAAACCTGAAAAGACAAAGAGAGGAGTTCAATTTTCTTACTAATGCAAAGACTAATGCAACCAGTGCAACGTGTTACCACTTTCTTGATCTTGATACACTTTGTCTGTTGCTTTAGTATTTTTGGCTGAGACATTAATAATTAATAATTACACCACTTCTTCTTATTTTTCACTGATACTATATGAATTGAAATGTGTCCTTTATTAGGAGAGGAACATGTCAATATTCATGCACACCAGTACCGCAAATGCTTCACTGGCGTCTGACAATATCTCTGCAATCTGACCAACCTCTTACATTACAACTATGGACTAACAGTGGTTACACAGGTGTGCACATGTGGCGTAGTGATGTGTGTTTCATTTAGGGGTGACAAAAAGTTGTCCCTGATTCGTCCCGGGATTTGACGTCATCAGCCTGCGCCAGCTAATCATCTGGAAAGTGTGAGAGCTCTGCTGCTTTTCTTTGGAAAAAAAAGCATTGCACTGTTGTGCTTGTGTAAAACATATTGACGGTTGATGAGAGGCTGTGCACAGAGCGGATAAAAATATTTCATTAGCCTGTGCTGACTTTGCTTTGTGTGTGTGTGTGTTTATGCATACGTGTGTATATGTGAGGGAACTGCTCCGACACAGAGAGCAGGGCAGGGAGCGCTGCAGCGGGATAATAATTTACATCAAAACATTAAAAGAACCAATAATGGCAGACAACTGACACTTTTTTGTGTGGCAGGCTAAACTTAACAGTTAGACTGCATACACAGTGCTGTGGTTTTAGCCTGTTTGTAATAATTTGCCAGTAATCTGCTGGCATCAGCTTCACATAACTTGAATTTATCTGTTTTTTAAGTCTTAGGCGTGGTGCCAGAAGTTGCTTGATACTGCACCACACCTGACCAGCTTCACTCAACACTACTGGTGTGTATAAATATTGATATGTTCTACCTACTGTAGAGCTTGTCCACGATGTTACTGAGCTGGCGCGCATGACCTCATGCTGTGTGCTTCTCTTTGGGATTTCTCTATTAAAACACAATCAGATGTGATAAAGTGATCAATCATTAATTGCTCTCTTTCTGACAAACAAAAACAAACAAGCAAACTAATTTAAAACCAAGTCTTCGAGGCAATTATCGTTTTATCACCCATTGAGAGTTTCTATAAGTTTCTATGACAACACAGTTTTGGCAGCGATAAAAGTTACAAGTGTTTAATGAAGTGGCCAGTTCAGACGTGGACGTGCTGTTTGATGATGGATAAGTCACGAATCCCTCTCTGCATGTGCGCGTTGAATCAAACTGGATTTCAGACTGCGAGAAGCCATTACCAGTCATTCAACATAGTGCCTTAGGAATCCCTTCTAATTCTCCCCAAATACTTGCGTTTATTCCTTCCTCCTTTATTCTCTTTATTCTTTATTCCCATCAACACACAATTGGCGATATAGTCCTCCCGCCTTACCATCTCCTCCAATCCTCTCGAGCCTCAGCTGGGGGATGAGTGCAAATGGTGAATTCATGACATATGTTCACTACATCAAATAAACAAAATAAACTCCCAGAGCCTTTAGTTAAATATTGTCACACCTATTTTCCCTTTTAAACAGAGAAATACAACCGCACTCCTTCACAATTCAAGATTGTCTCTGTTACCAGACTAAGATGAGCTTAATACGCTCGTTAACTCCTCGTCAAACACATTTCACATTTCAGACTCAACAGAAAAACATAAAACTCACCAAAACCTGTCTTTGTTAGTCTGTCGACTGTTCCAACAATCACCCACTCTAGTTTGTTCAGATTAAGTCTCAATTAACCGTGTGAAAAGTGTGCAAAGAGTCAGGCTCTCACTCCTTACCCAGCTCAGTGCACTCATGGTCCGGCTGAGCATGAACTGTGTGCGTTGCAGTGCACCATCTCTCACTCTGCAGGCCGTTACATTAGCAAAAATAAAATGTAATTTAAATTAAATTAAATTAAAAATATCGCTCCAAACAAAAAACAAAAAAACAAAAACAAACAAACAACAACAAAAAACAACCGGTGATAGAATCAGCCAATTGTCATAAGAGGAGAGATTCAAGAAGATTCTTTCAATGTTGGACATGTTCCTAATTTTGATTATCTGACTCCCCACATGAACCTGCAATAAGCTATTGTTGACCATTATTGCTGACCTCTGGTGGTTTAGCCTCTCATCTTGAGGCCGGGAAGTGCAGGTGGACTCCAGGGGTGCTTTTCATTTTGCTAAGTTATGCTTCCTCGCGTCCTCTCTCCTCTCCGTTGCCCCTCTGCCGTCATGTGGGATCTTCAAATCCCTTAAATGCACCTTGAGGAGTAAGTAGAGAGGAGGCTTCTGGAGGATGTTAGTGCAAGGAAACACCGGTGTATGAAAGTCTTTTATCAAGTGGTGCAACATTGATTTGACAGGTTTGGGGATTGCCATCCTGCATTAAAAGCATCATTAGTATTATTAGATTGCAAAATGACAGCATGCTATGAATAATAGCTAACAGTTAGACAGATTGAAAATGAGGCGTCTTCTACAGTAATGATCCAGGGCTTATAACTGTGGGATCACTGTCACATACTTTTCTAATGGACTTTACATGCAAGCACAGCAGTTTGAATAGCTTTTAACCTATTAATCCCATGCTGACATGCTTTACTTTTTAGTGTTGTGTATAGGGATGCTCAAATAATAAAAGAACATATTTACACAGCTAGATCCAATACAGTATAATGTGCTGTCATGGCGCTTTAGAATACACAGGATAATTCAATTGTGTTGTGGCATCACATAAAGCAGCAGTTTGTTTATTATTTTACATCAACATATACACATTCTTAAGCAGTGATGTGGTGTATTACTGTACAGATAAGTAATCACAACAGCTAACGCTGATCAGCAGCAGTAGGCTAAAGATACTGACACGTTATTTTTAACACTTTACATACCTAAATTGTTCTTTGTGGATATTTGCATCTCTCTCACATCCTTGAGGGGAGGAGTGAGGAAAGAAACCTAGTGAAGGAAATGAGGAGACATGAAAAGCACTCCAGGACTCTGTGACATAAGGTGTGGTTACAGATTTTCACCGATGCTCGGTGTGGTCAGGGGTGAAACAGGCTTAAAGGGGACGGGTGTTAAGTTTCTTCTTAAAGGAATTCAGAAATTAAACCTGTGATTCAATGAACTAAGTCCCTGCTATGGGGTTGTAGTGTTCAGCGGTTCAAGAACTATAAAAGCAGAGGTGTTTTCTGATTGATCAAACACGGACATGGCTCCTGTTTAACTTGTGAAGTGTACCGCTTCATTCAGAAAACATGGAAATTTACCGGATGCCACTAGGGATGGACATTTATTGCTGTTTGAAATGAAGTCATTTTGTCGTCTTCTGGACTAGTTTAAAAAAAAGAGTGAGACGAAGAGAGAGTGAATGATCTGAGAGCACGACTGAACTGGAGAGTGAACAGGAAAAATAAACCTTTTTTTTGCAGATGGTTTTATGGTGGTTACATTCTATAGCTGCAATAAATAACCATCAAACTCTCAGCAGATTGTCTGCTGTGGAGTTTTCACTCTTCTTCTCCACCACTGTACTTTAAACACAAAAGGGAATGAGCAAAAGGGGAAAAAAGTCAATAAAGGCTATAACTCCAATATTCACTGCCTGTTTTGGCCTGTAAGGTTTTTTTTTGTTTTTTTTTGGGTTTAAATGTTTGACTTTCTTCACCAGTATCGTTTGCTCACCAGCAGGAACAATAATAAAATGCTCCTCTTTAGATGATTACTTAGCAAACATTGAGTCATAGACTGAACAATAAAATTCATCCCAAAAAACATGCGATAAAAACTAAAGTTCAGTCTTAAAACTGTGTTCATGCCACACACACACACACACACACACACACACACACACACACACACACACACACAGGTCTAATGATAAAACAGCAGCACGCATTAAATGTTCCTTTAGAAAGAAACAAATCCACACAAAATGCCCACAATCAATTTAAAATTTGTGCCCATATTAACAATAAAGAGCTGGAGAAATCCCATAGTTTCTGCCTTGCTCGCTTTGGAACTGCTATTGGAAAACACTGGCAGCCTTTTGCAAAGACGCCGACTGGTCCACTGATTATCTCCACTTGTCACAGCCATGGTGCAGGTGATTACTTCAAGCAGGCAACAGGTGGGGTGCCTGGATAGCTCGGTTGGTAGAGCGTGTGCCCCATGTACGGAGGCTGCGAGTCCTCTGCAGCTGCTGTGGGTTCAATTCCTGCTTGCAGCCGCCCTGCTGCATATCATTCCTCCACTCTCTCTCCTCATTTCCTGCCATATCTTCAGCTGTCCTATCAATTAAAGACATAAAAAGCCCCCCCCCCCCCCCCCCCCCCCCCCCCCCCCCACACACCACCCCCCCCCCCCCCCCC